>JAXCGZ010023169.1:25000-50000 GCA_037179515.1 Halocaridina rubra
AACAAAGCCATTAACTTAATAAATACGAATACAGCTGTTCTTCTAGTTGTGTATTTATGTGTTATTGTTTTTAAATCAATATAATCATTCAATTTAACCAAATATATAAGTGAATAAATAAATAAAGCCATTAACTTGATAAATACAAATACACATGTGTTGCTAGCTATGTTTTCATCCACCGCACTCACAATTTTTGCGTGCAGTTTGAATTCACCGCATCAGCCGAGTAGGTCGAAAAATTAATTTATTAATTATTTATTTATTATTTCTTGGCCTCCGACGTAAAATCGAAATGACGTTATACGGAACGAGCGACGTTCTACGGGGATCCCCTGTAGTATGAGGCAATGTGGTATTTACCATTATAGTACTAATAATACGACTATAATTTTTATGCTGTAAAATAAACTAACATAAATATATCTCTGTTATACGAACACGTAAATGGCACAATAACAAGTATTTTATTTAGTGGTGGTACTCGGTCTCTCAGCAGAATTGCTGTGGTAAGCAGGATACAAGACGTTGAGAATCAGTGGTGCATGGAATGCATTTTAGTTCCCATAACCATTACTACAGGGAAGCAAACAACAAAGGACTGCCTGCCCACTCCCTTGTTTGCTTACACATATGAAAATAAATGTTACGTCTAAAAACAAAGAATACTTTCATCTTAATATTCATAAGAAAATATTGATGTGTCTCTAAAAGTCATAGCAGGATTATATAATACTATAGTAGCTAAATAGTGCATTACTTTTCAGATGATATATTTTGGGGGGAATGATATTCAGTGAAAGTATGTTTGAGTTATTATTACGGTTTTATAATGTACCACAAGTTTCACAATCATTTTTCCTGAAAAAACAGTACTTGACTAATTATGACAGTAGCTTACAAACCAAATATAATATTTTTCTAACATATATCCCTTTTGTAGAGATGTACTATAGTGACAAAAAAAAAAAAAGATTGCCATAATCATAGTTGTTGATTTTTATTTATTTAAAAAAAAGAAATGGGATTTTTTTTAACGTAAATTTATTTAAATCAGCATCATATATGGTGGTTTGAAATATCAGAGACAACTGAAACAAATAATACTATATTTAGCAGCCAAAAATTCTTATACAGTAACAAAATGAAGTAACTGAATACAAAACATCTTTCCTCACAAATAATGCACCAGAGCTTTCAGCAAAAACTCCTCTTGCTGGGAGGATGAATGCCCTGGGTGTTTAAAAATCATATGATTTGCATCAATCTGATTCAAATGATAACAAGCTTTATGTTAAATTCTGAAACATGTCATTCTCACCCCAATCACTCAAGAAAATAGTTATTTTACGTTCTCCACTGAAAGTCTGCTAGTTGATTTATCGCTGACAGTACCTTAGGATGAACGTGGGAATATTTCCAGCTGTTCATCTTTGCCTCGACCTTGTTTCCTCTATACAGGTTGATACCCACAAAACACCTGGTATACAATACAAAAGATATGATGTACATTCATTACTTAATATCTTTTTCTGGGTAAAAGGCATGTGATGAATAGGTAGCATGTATATCAATGTTACTATTGCCCGAACGTTTGGAATCTCTGACAAAAAGAGTAGGAAACATTTTACTTCATTTACAAGATCTAGACATATGTCACATACTGTACCTCTGAATAAACTCAAATGTTGCTTCAACTTCCACCGGGACTGGATGCTGAAGTTGTAGTGGGCACAGAAGACCATTGCTAGGCCCGTAGCAAGGGTGCTGATGTGGTAATTTACAAGGGCCCCATCAATGGTAAGCATAAATCTACCTGCAGACAACTTGGAGTCCCATGGGATGAGACATCACATAATTAGGTTCTATCATCCATTGTGTGTACATTTTTAGGAGAACATATTCAACTGATACAATATCCATGTTTTGGTGTGCAGCTTGAAGTGAAATTTCAATACATGCTAAATGTATTATTATAATAATACTAACACTAACATATGACATATGACAAATAAATATATTCTGCTATTCACAGAAACATTCAGATTTGTCTTATGGAGAGATAGTATAATGGTACCGATTTTCAAAGAAAAGGGAGACATCCAGAGTTGCAACAACTATAGAGGAATTAAGCTAACATCTCACACTATGAAGCTGCTGGAAAGAGTGTTGGATAAAAGGCTGAGGTAGGAGACAGAAGTTTGTAGTGAGCAGTTTGGTTTTATGAAAGGTCGAGGAACAATGGATGCAGTATTCGCAATGAGGCAGACAATGGAAAAATATAGAGATAAGCAAAGAGGGCTGTACATGGCGTTTATTGACCTGGAAAAAGCTTATGATCGGGTCCCGAGAAGCGAGGTGTGGAGGAGTATGAGGTCGAAGGGAGTGAAGGAGAAGTATGTCAAGATAGTTCAGGACATATACAGGGAAGCCACAACAAGAGTAAGAAGTACAGTTGGCACTACAGAGCCTTTTCAGGTGAAAGTTGGACTCCATCAGGGATCAGCTCTTAGCCCCTATCTATTTAACCTTCTCATGGATGTGATGGTGGAGGAAGTGACAAAGGAGGCACCATGGAGCATGCTCTTTGCAGACGATATTGTTTTGGTCTCCGAGAGCCGTGAAGAATTGCAAGAGAGGTTGGAGCTATGGAGGGGTTTGCTGGAGGATTACGGACTGAAGGTGAGCAGACAGAAAACGGAGTACCTGGAGTGCAATGTGACACAAGGAGGCGACCTGTTCATGCAAGACCACAAGCTCCCAAAGGCGGACGCCTTCAAATACCTCGGCTCCTACGTAACGAAGGATGGAGACCTAGAGAGAGAGATTGATCATAGGATCCAGGTAGCGTGGAACAGCTGGAAGAGAACATCAGGGGTGCTATGTGACAAGAAAATCAGTGCTAGAGTGAAAGGAAAAGTGTACAAGTCAGTTGTGAGACCAGCGTTGCTGTACGGTGCGGAGACGTGGCCGGTGAAAAAGGTTCAAGAAAGGAAGATAGATGTCGCAGAAATGAGAATGCTGAGGTGGATGTGTGGGGTGACGAGGGAGGACAGGATACGAAATGACCAGATCAGAGGTACAGTGAAGGTGGTGGAGGCGTCGGCGAAAGCGCAGGAGAGGAGATTACAGTGGTTCGGTCATGTGAAGAGGAGAGAAGAAGACTACGTGGGTGTGAGAGTGATGGAGATGGACGTGGAGGGCAGACGTAGACGAGGAAGACCTAAACTACGGTGGAAGGACCGACTGAAGGAGGATCTCAGAGAGAGACAGCTGGAGGAGGAGCAAGTGATGGACCGGAACCAGTGGAGACGACTACTGAAGAGATGCGACCCCATATGAAAATGGGAACGCAAATAGAGGAAGAAGAAGAAGATAAGCATAGAATACAGACAACTACAAATCACTTATGAACTCCTAACAAAAATGGTGTCTTGGGAAAGTCTCTCACCTACTCTGCCACTGCTGCAGTAGGCTGGAAAGTATAATACATGTACATCTATCTAGCTTTATATATTATACTATATTATATATATATATATATATATATATATATATATATATATATATATATATATATATATATATATATATATATAAATATATATATATATATATATATATATATATATATATATATATATATATATATATATATATATATATATATATATATATATATATATATATATATATATATATATATATATATATATATATATATATATATATATATATATATATATATATATATATATTTTGTGGTGAACACTCTAGTCCTTTACTGGCTCAAACTACAGAACTAGGCAACATGTATCCGAGACTCCGCTCCCTCTCTCAGAATCAATACACCTTGCATACTATTTTTTTAGGGAGTCAAACATCTCAAAAATATTTTGAGGGCATCAGGTTTTATATCTTCTAGGAATAGCCCAGGAATCTTTAGTATATAATGGACTGTATTTAAATTTTAAGGGTCTGGTGAGCATATAATAAATGAATGGTCTATGCTACTTACACTAGGATACTAGGATAAAAATTACACATTATATATAAAATATCATATAATGTAATAGAAAACAATTTATAATTGCCATACAAAAAATAAAAATAAATAATAACTTGGATTATATCAAATGACACTTTGTCCTTCAAAAAATATACTGTTGCAAATATAAAGAGATATTTAACAACATAAATGCAGCAAGGCTAAGGAAAACTTGAAATTATATAATATTTTCACAATAAACCACTGTAGCCTAGGCTTAATGTTCCTTTCTAGGCTACAAAACATAGAATCATCTACTGAGCCAAAATACCAATATTTGACACACTTATGTAGGCCAGAAAATCAACAAGATCAAATGTCACAGATTACTGAAAATATTAGTGACACCCAAAACACAATGTAACAGAAGCATCCCAGCTCAAGCAGGATAGGATAGCATTGAGGCCTAGTCTGGAGAAGATAGGCCAGGATAATCTATTGTTCATATGACAGCCTAGGGTATTGTTTCTTTACCACAAACACATACATATATCAGACGGTATTCTTTACCATATATACATATTTCAGATGGAATACATCAACATTCTACCATATCATTTCACAGTTTTAGTGATTTTTTGGCCATGACTCTCTTTCTCAGAGCCGGGGAAAAAAAGTGTGGCAAATTCTCCATCTGTAAACAAGAGTGTATCAGTGTTCAAAAGGGTTACAAATGACTTAAGAAATATTCCTAGATAACGTATATATCAAGCTAGAAACTGTTAAATCTGTGTGCCTCCCTTACAATAAACTACTGAAATCTAAACAGTTTATAAATACAAAATATAGATTCATATAATATTCAGCGACAAAGTCATGATCAAAATACGAAAAAAAAAACAGCGTCTGCATACAAAATAAGTAGTATCCCCCTTTTTTTTTATAAAATGAAATTAGATAATAAGAGCAAGGGAGTCAGATTACAAAAATAGAAAATTGAATAAATATAAACAAGCAAATGTACATCTCTGAAACCATTTTATTTATTTTCATTGGGATGGAGAAAGCACAACCAAAACTAAGGGTTCTT
The DNA here is from genome assembly GCA_037179515.1 of Halocaridina rubra. Lineage (NCBI taxonomy): Eukaryota > Metazoa > Arthropoda > Malacostraca > Decapoda > Atyidae > Halocaridina > Halocaridina rubra. The sequence continues at coordinate 30,079 of JAXCGZ010023169.1, forward strand.
TGTGACGTCATACCTGTTGGCCTGAACTTTTCAGGACACTGTCCCCCAACAAAGGTTAGGTCATTAATGGAATACTGCTAATTCATCTAAAAATCATAAGTACAAAACATTGAAAATAGCATAAATCAATATACCAAATTTGCAATTATCAAACAACTACTGGTGGTATTTCAACTGAAAATAAACTACACAAAATCTTTTTCTATTAAAACTTTCCGTTTTTCATTAGCACTGATTGCAACCTTTCTAAAAGGCCTCTGCCTGAGAGGAAGTTCACTTTCTGTTTCTGAATCTGTAACAGGGATTTTCTCCTCAGCAGTAATTTCCAAAGGAACAATCTTAGTGAGTGAACGTTCATACAGTGCATTTTTAACCATTACTTGACAACTTCTCACTTGCCCATCATGCCCATAAAATAGTTTAACTACTCGTCCCATGGGCCACAAATTACGGTGAGCATTGTCTAGATCTACCAGAACTATATCCCCAGTTTTGAGAGGACATTCAATAAAATTTTCTTTATTACCATAATGTCTTGCTCTTAATGAAGTTAAATACAAATTGACCCATATTTTAGTAAACTTTTTCAATACTGCTGAAAGAACGGAGTACTGAACTCTAAGTTGGTCATTTTCTAAATAAGGAATGTCCCCATCCACAAACTCATTCAGAGGGAGTGCTACTACAATGTTTCTCCCATAAACCAGATGATTGGGAGTTAAGTATTCACTATCAGGAGAATCTGAAATGTAAGTTAAAGGTCTGGAATTTACAATAGTACATATCTCACACAAGACTGTTTGTAACTCAATAAAACTAATTTTTTTTTTATGACAGATAGACTTGTTCAAGGAGGTTTTTACTACCCCTATCACCGTTCATAAAAGCCGCTCTCCCATGGCGAACGCTGGGTTATGAATTTCCATTTAAGATACAAACCTTTCAAATGATCTAAAACCTCTGGTTCATCACTAATTCGTCTAAGAAAATTTTCACATCCTTGAAAATTTGTACCATGATCACTAATGATCATGTCTGGAACAGAATGGAATGCACAAAAACGTCTAAAAGCAAGAAGGAATTCAGAGGTGGTCAAAGTATGGAGAAGTTCTAAATGCACGGCTCGAGTGGCAGTGCAAGTAAATAAGCATACATAGGCCTTACTTCGTATAGGTACTTCCTCATCAGGATCATGTTCATAAATTTCATAAGCGCCGGTCATGTCGACACCAACACACTGGAATGGCCTACTAAATGTCACCCTTTCAGCAGGTAAGGGAGGTGGTGAGGGTAGTGTAAGAGGAACACGAGGCAATTTCCTACAATGCATGCAAGAATGAACAACAGTTTTGATGTGTCGTCTTGCTTGGGGTAACCAAAATTTTCTCTCAATTGCATAATGACAGTATTAACACCAGCATGGTGAGTTTCTTCATGACACTGTTGAATCAACAATTTAGTTAAGGCACTCTTTGAGGGTGGGAGGATAGGTCTTTTAATGCTATCTGACATTGATGCATTTTTCAAACGTCCACATGTCCTCATCAAGTTATTAGAATCTAGATATAAACCCAGTTGATTTACAAAATTGACTATGTCACTTGACACATGGTACGAATTACCATCACTTAAATACTGTAACAGTGTAGGATAATGCTCTTGCTGAGCAAACTTAACTAATAAATGTAATGGTGACAATGATACAGTAAGTTTTCTCTTAAAACTCTGAACAAAATTTATCACAATCTGAATAATTCTTACAATCTTAGGTAGAGATGAATATTGAATTACGTCCAAACAGGGAACGACTGGTTCTACTGCTATTGGCTCAACTAAAAGTTCACTAACAGCAACGTTTTCTATCTCAAGGTCAGGTTGATGAGGATAGTCTGAGAGATTAGTAATCCAATCAGGACCAAACATCCATAAGCTAGAGTTACATAGCTGACTGTAAGTTATTCCCCATGTAAGTATATCTGCAGGGTTGTCTTTTTTGGGAACATAACTAATTTTCCAATTTCTCTCTCTGATCTCGCTAACGCGATTGCGCACATACACATCAGTACTTTTGTTATTATTAACCCATGATATCGACACTAGACTGACCATAAGGTGCAAGAAACAAACCCGAGACTACTAACTTGTATTAAAGAGGAGGCAAATTTACTAGCAAAATTCAAGGCTGTGAGCTCCAGCTTAGGGATAGTAAGTTCCTTGACAGGAGCTACTCTAGATTTTGATAATATCAAACATGATGCCTGAGATTCCAAACAAATTGAATAGGCAGTAAAACCATACGCTCTCTTGGAAGCATCTGAAAATACATGTAATTCACATTTACCTGGTATAATTGCAAAGCGTGGAAAATTCAAATTAGGAGCCTTAGAAATATTTTCGTATATTTCATAAAACTCAACACACAACTCCCTTTCAAGAGGAGTGTCCCAAGAAAGTTTCAAACTCCATAGCTTTTGGATAAAAATCTTAGCTCTAATGATTAATGGATTAGTAAATCCTAAAGGATCAAACAAGGAAGAAACCAATGATACCACCTTTCTTTTACTAAGACATTCATGCCTTGGTGAGCTCTTTGGTTCATTGAAAAAACATTACCCTGTTCAAGATACTGTTCAATCCGACTACTAGGTTTAACAGAGAGGGCATCATCTACAATATTCCATTTTAAGCCAAGAACATTAACACTTTGCTCTGAGACATCTGCATCAATTGACGAGTTGAAACAAGAAACATTGCTAATCCATGTCTGAAGTGGCATATTTGCATCTAAAAGAATTTCATTAATAATGGGGTATTCATTAAACATTTGTTCTACAGAATGGTAGGTGCGGGATAAGTTATCCACATAAAAATTAGGTATAAGATGTTCAGCCAAAGGATTGGTGTGAGTCTGTAAGTGATGAATAAGAGTACGTTGCAACAGGAATGGGCTACATGTTGCACCAAATAAAACTACTTTAAAACGATAAGTATCTACTTCCTGTAGGGTAGAGTCTCTAAACCAAAGAAATTTGGTAAAATCACGATGATTTTCATTAATTCCAATTCTGAGAAAGGCTTTCGAAATGTCTGATATATAAGCAAAGGGGTTAGTTCGAAAACCTATTAGGTGATCCATGAGTTTGCTGGTCAATGATGGACCAGTAAGCAAACAAGAATTCAATGATAACTCTTCTAATGACTGACGACTGGATGCATTAAATACAATGCGTAGGGGAGTGGTAGAGGAATCTTTCCGAACTCCATGGCATGGAAGATAATGGCCATGTAACTGTTCATTTGCTGGCTCTATAAAATTGAGAGAAAGATAGTTAGAGAATATACAATTATATTGTTCAAACAGCTTTGGGTTGTGCTCCATGACACGTTTAAGAGACATGAGTTGTCCAAATGCTTTCCGATAGCCTAAAGATGGACGCAACAAGTCTGACTTAAAAGGTAAATCTACAGAGTATTGATGTGTGTCTACATCATACTGTATACTGGAATCAAACTTCTCTAACATCAATTTCTCATCAGGAGAATAAGTCTCAGGAACAATACCTATTGTATCTAGTTTCCATAGATTGGAAATCTGGTCAAACTCTGTTTCTATAACAGGTGTACATATACGCGCACATACTGTATGACACATATGCATAGACTGATCAGTGTGATCCACCAACTGAGAAGCCCACTGAGGTAACGGTCCAAAAATTATTGACCCAGCACTACAGGAAAGTAGTTGTATGTTAGCACACTTGTGTTGAGAACTGACAAACTTACTATAATTATTTGCCCCAATTATTAACCCAATACCAGCTACAACATCAGTCTTATAATCATCGGCAAGTTTAATGTTGTGAGATCGTAACATGTTGGCAACTCTAACAAGACCTGGGGTATGTTTGCAAGTGTTTACACTGTCGTGGGTGAGTGCTCGAACTGTCACACGGGTACGACCCAAACGAACTTGAACTTTTACTACATTGCAATACAAATATTTAACTTCGCTATCAAAAGGAGTAACAGATAAAGCAACATGATCTATAACAGGTAATTTAAGTTCATCAGCAAGATCTCTCTGAATGAAAGTGCGTTGTGAACCTATGTCAAGAAAACCACGTGTGATTCTTCGCAAACCACCACCAGACAGTTGTATGGTTGCTGTAGGTAGTGCAGTAGCTAACAATAAATGAGAAGAATTTGTGTTGAGAGTATGTACAGTTGTATCAGTTAAACAAGCTTGAGCACTTGAGTTAGGTTCGGAAACAGATACAGTACCTACATTTTGTGATGCTCGAGTCGAGGTAGGTATTTGTGTATTTCTTTCAAACATGGAAGACCCTGATTTGCTCCCTACCATAGCATTGGAACTCAAATTACTATTTGCATTAAAACCAGGTGAAATTGAAGTTATAGGGCGTGTAGGATTCTGTTTTTTTACAAAGTTTAATGCACATAAAAGTATGATGAGTATTTGAGCTACAATTACGACATTCAAATTTTCTACTACAATCATTGGCTCTGTGTCCAGATTTTAAACAAATAAAACAAAGGTTAAGCACTCTTATTCGATTTTGTCTACTGTCAAAAGTTGGATAATCTGTACAGTGTTTAGAACCGTGATTTTTGCCACAAAAAACACAAGAAACATTTTGGTTTGATGTACCAGACTGTGTATTTATAACAACAGACAACTGATTGTTCAGGATTGCACAACTTAGTATGTTGACTCTTTTTTGCCTTTTGTAATGACTTATTTTTCTTATTAGACTGTGGATCAGATTCAACTACAACCTTGGAAACAACCTCAGCTTTGCCGCTACCACTTTGAGGTTGCGTTTTACACAATTCGATAAGCTCTATTATCTCTGAAAGTCCATCTGACAACTGCTCATATGTAAATTTTGTGCACTTACAGCGGTTTGCCAATGCACGGTAAGTTTCTCCTGGCAATTTACTAACTAGAGTTTCTAAAAAGAATTTATTATCAGTATACTGAGGTTCCAAATTTTCCAACTGTAGAACTAATTTTTCATATGTTAATTTAAACTCTAGAAGGTCGTCATGTTGATGACGTGGTACTGGCAAATTCTGTATTTCTCTTGCAAGCTGCGTAAGCAATCTGTCCGATCTACCAAACTGTTTTTTCAAAAGTTGTACTGCAGCTTTATAATTAGCATGTGTTACAGGAATACCTTCAACAGTTTTAAAGGCTCTACCCAATAAATGTGAGCGTAAAGTAGTAAACTTGACTACATCCTCCAAATCAATACGAGTATCAACCAAAGAGCTAAATATGTCCCAAAATGCTGACCACTTTGAGACATCACCATCAAATTTTGGGATTTCTATGGGAGAAAGCTTAGGCGTTGGAAGCGAGTTCACTGTAGGAGTACGAGGGGGTATAGGTACAGTGCTCACACTGGATTTGTCATCTTTAAGTTGTGAAACTTGGTTTAAGAGTTTAAATGCTTCATGTTTAAGATGACGAAAATCTCGACTAGCTGACAAATATAATGATGTGTCATATATAATGTATACTTCATATTTACACCAAGTATCTAAATAGAGGTCATATTGCATTTTAATCTCAAAGTATGCTAATTGCAGAAGAAATTGACACATTAGGGTCACTAACAATACTTATGACAGAAGTGACAGCATCATTTAGCATTTCAGTTTGACAAGTAAATATGTTGTTACTTCTGACTCGCAAGTCAGGGGTACTATCAATTACCAAGAGATCAGTATCTGTATGTGACATTTTGAGTAGCTTAGGTACACAAATTCAAATTTATCAATCAAATAAATGCAACAAAAATAACACAAAACTACAATAAGCACAAAAATACACAATGTATAAGAATTGTATACTTAAACCAACAGCATTCCATGTGGTAATGCTAACTTTCAAAGTGCCTAACGATAAGAGGCAAGCAGATTATAGTTCTTGTGATGTAATACCGTCTGATGGCCAAAGAAATATATCAACATAGGCAGTAGCAGTGCAAGACAAAGACCAAGATCATAAAATAACAAATAGGAAAATACACTTTAATACTGAAATAAATAAGAGAATCAGAACATCCGGTTCGAAGGACCAGAAAAAAAATTGTAAGTATAGTGTGGTGAACACACTAGTCCTTTACTGGCTCAAACTAAAGAACTAGGCAACATGTATCCGAGACTCCGCTCCCTCTCTCAGAATCAATACACCTTGCATACTATTTTTTTAGGGAGTCAAACATCTCAAAAATATTTTGAGGGCATCAGGTTTTATATCTTCTAGGAATAGCCCAGGAATCTTTAGTATGTAATGGACTTTATTTAAATTTTAAGGGTCTGGTGAGCATATAATAAATGAATGGTCTATGCTACTTACACTAGGCTACTGGGATAAAAATTACACATTATATATAAAATATCATAGAATGTAATAGAAAACAATTTATAATTGGCATACAAAAAATAAAAATAAATAAAAACTTGGATTATATCAAATGACACTTTGTCCTTCAAAAAATATATTGTTGCAAATATAAAGAGATATTTAACAACATAAATGCAGCAAGGCTAAGGAAAACTTGAAATTATATAATATTTTCACAATAAATCACTGTAGCCTAGGCTTAATGTTCCTTTCTAGGCTACAAAACATAGAATCATCTACTGAGCCAAAATCCCAATATTTGACACACTTATGTAGGCCAGAAAATCAACAAGATCAAATGTCACAGATTACTGAAAATATTAGTGACACCCAAAACACAATGCAACAGAAGCATCCCAGCTCAAGCAGGATAGGATAGCATTGAGGCCTAGTCTGGAGAAGATAGGCCAGGATAATCTTTTGTTCATATGACAGCCTAGGGTATTGTTTCTTTACCACAAACACATACATATATCAGACGGTATTCTTTACGATATATACATATTTCTGAAGGAATGCATCAACACTCTTCCATATCATTTCACAGTTTTAGTGATTTTTTGGCCATGACTCTCTTTCTCAGAGCCGGGGAAAAAAAGTGTGGCAAATTCTCCATCTGTAAACAAGAGTGTATCAGTGTTCAAAAGGGTTTCAAACGACTTAAGAAATATTCCTAGATTACTTATATATCATTACCTTACCAAGCTAGAAACTGTCAAATCTGCGTGCCTCCCTTACAATAAACTACTGAAATCTAAACAGTTTATAAATACAAAATATAGATACATATAATATTCAGCGACGAAGTCATGATCAAAATACGAATAAAAAAAAAAAGAAAAAAAAGCGTCTGCATACAAAATAAGTAGTATCCCCTTTTTTTTTATAAAATAAAATTAGATAATAAGAGCAAGGGAGTCAGATTACAAAAATAGAAAATTGAATAAATATAAACAAGCAAATGTACATTCAGGAGTCGAGTTGGAGAAGCGGAGTTGTAAACACCGTTTTGAAAGCGCTGTATATTTCTTCGTTATTTCAGTGAAATAGAACGTTTTGGAACTTTATTTTTTGAGACATTAGGCTTAATGTGACAGTGATTGATTTGTGCTTATAAGTGTTTGTATATAGTGCACAGTCTTAGATTTATAAGCATAATCTTTTGTGGGCGGTACCCTTGGGGTATGGGCGAAAAGAGAACATGCCCGAGGACTATTCTTGCGTCATAAACAGCCTGATGTAAGATGAGTTCTTTTTCTCCGCCTATTAGGAGACAGGACTCCATAGGGCTCTTTTTTTCATTTAGCCCTGATTATAGCGCAGTGTGCAATGTAATTTTTGAAGTATTGAAAATTAAGCATGATGATATAGTTGGATTTCAGCAGATAAGCAAGGCAAAGTATGTCTTAAAATTTAGTAAATCGTACATCTTTCAAGCTTTTTGTGATCAGTACGATGAGAAAGATGTCGATGTTGGTAATGGCAAAACGGTAAAAATCATTAATTTTAGTAGACAATATACTTATATATCCATTCGCTATGCACCATTTGATATGGATAATGCAATTTTGGAGAGAATTCTTGAGAATTATGGAAAAGTTTATAGAATCAGATTAAACCGGTTTGCATACGGAAAGGCTGAGGGACTTCTAAATGGTATACGAACAGCTAGGATGGAATTGAAGAGGAGTGTACCCTCCTCATTAAATATTCACGGTCATAATATCGTATTCTACTATAATGGACAGCAGAAAACTTGCTTTAAATGTGGCAGGGAGAATCACATGGCCGCTGATTGTTACTTTGAATTAGATGACAGGATAAATATATATAATACTACAGATTTTCCTGATATTCAAAGGAAAAAGAATAGTGCACAAGACGTAGAGGAAAATAAGAGGACTGGACACACCATTCAAGAGGTAAATGCTAATAAAGATAACTCTACAGGGAATTTAGAGGAGGGAAGAGCAGACAATGAAACAAAGGATGGAGATAACAAACAAAAAACAAAGGAGCCGCTAGTACAAGAAATACAATTAGCCAGTGGAATATGTACAGATGAAAGTGAATGCACAGATGAAAATGAAGAGGAAAGGACACACATTAGTAGCAGTCAAGAGGAACCATTCCCAAATGATGATCAATCTCTTAACAAGAGGAAAGAGGATGTACCCTTGGAAACGGGTGTAACAACGGTGGAAGTGCATAGGACTGCAGATAAAGATATGGATCAAGGAACTTTTTCTCAATTAAGCGTAAATGAAGAGGACAGAGAAGTGTGTAATGCCCTAGATAAGGTTATAAAAGAAGACATACTTGAAGATAATGAGATAACGGAAATAAATAAAGAAACAACGGATAAAGATGGCGAATCGTCAAGCACTGAAACCGGTGAAGAAACATTTTCTGAAGGAATGTCGATAAGTGAGGAGTGTAAGGAAGAACAGTGGTTTGTTAAAGTAAAAAAAGGAGGTAAACTCAAAATAAAAAAGAATAAGAAGTTGGAAATTAGTAATGTTAAGAAACGAAAATTGGCAAGGTAATGTTTCTTTTTTTTATCACATTATATTCTCTTTTATATATATTTTTTTTTCATGGCTCTGACTGTTTGTACGCTAAATATCAATGGTTTGAATGACGATAGGAAAGAATTAAAATTAATTTCTCTTGCTAATCTTTATAAACTAGACATAATAATGTTGCAAGAACATAACATTAAGGCAGGAAATTCATTATATCATATAGAGCAATATTATGAAGTATTTATAAATCCAACTACTTATTTAAAAGGAGGTGTTGCAATATTGATCAGTAAACGATTGTCTCCTATAACTGTTATAAAACAAGAGATGGACTATGAAGGTAGAATACTAAGCTTAAAGATAAAAACTGGTGGTAAGGAAATTCATTTACTTAATGTTTATGCCCCATCGGGCTCGAATAAGAAAAGAGAGAGAGAAGATTTTTTTGATAGATTATTATATTATTTAAGACTAAATATAGATGACACAATTTTTGCAGGGGATTTTAATAGTGTAACTCATGTAAAAGATGTTAGTTCTTTGGATAAAACTGTAATATCAAAAAAATATTGTGAATTACTTAAAGGGACTGGTTTTAGAGATGCTGCAAGTATCAATTATGTAACAGATTATACATATATTAAGACAAATTATGCATCCCGTATTGATAGAATATATGTTAAAAGTCTGTTTAATCATATAAATTCATGTAAAACAGTACCTATAGCATTTTCAGATCATTGTATGGTAATTACTAGTATCAACTTTTTGTCAACTAATAAAGGTAAAGGTACGTGGAAATTAAATGTCAGCATTCTAAATAGAGAGGATGTAAAAGAAAATTTTAGCGTACTATGGCAGTTCTTAAAAGGAGAGCAGTATAAGTTTAATAACTTGATCAAGTGGTGGATTTATTGCAAGGAGAAAATTAAAAGTTTTTTTGTTAAAATGTCAAAAAAAATCTTAGCAGAAAAATATGGGCTGATAAACTTACTACAATGTAGGTTAAAAGAATTATACCAAAAGGCTAATGGAGGAATTATAGACTTTGATATAATACATTCAGTGAAAAATAAAATAGAAAGGATTCAGAATGAAATATGTGAAGGAGTGAAAATAAGGGCTAGAATGAAAGATAAAATTGAAGGAGAGAAAATGTCTCCATATTTATTAAAGAAAGAGAAAGTCAATAGAAATAATAAGATAATGCAGAATATAAAAGGCGTCAATGGACAGATATTGAATAATACTAAAGCAATTTTAACTCATGCTAAAGATTTTTATGGGAACTTGTATGATGAGGTGGAAGGTGACTGTCAGTTACAAGATATGTTACTGGATTTATGTTGTAATAAATTAAATGATATTGACTGTAACGATTTAATTGGTAATATTAGTATGTTAGAATTAGGGAATGTGATTAAAGATATGGGTACAGGGAAAGCGCCAGGAATAGATGGATTACCATCAGAATTTTACAAAGAATTTTGGAAAATAATTAGAAATGATTTTTTTGAAGTGATAAAACATATATTGGACAGACAGGAACTTTCGAACTTACAAAATGAGGGCATAATAATATTATTGAGTAAGGGAAGTGAAGATCAAACACTGAGTGGATGGAGACCAATTTCACTCTTGAATGTAGACTATAAAATCATTGCTAAGTTTTTGGCCAACAGATTAAAGACGGTAATGAATAAATTGATCTCTGTTGAACAGTTTTGCAGTGTTAAAGGTAGATCAATAGTGCACTGCAATAATAATATTAGAGACATTATTCATTATACTTATAAAAATAATTATGCAATGGCCATTATGAAGTTAGATTGGAATAAAGCATTTGATACTGTTCACCACGATTTTTTGTTTAAAATTATGAATAAGTTAGGAATTCCAGATTTGTATATTAGTTGGATGAAAATGTTATATAAAGATTGTTGCAGTCGGTTGAGTATTAATGGAATGTTGAGTGATGTTTTTCCAATTATGAGATCTGTGAGACAAGGATGTCCACTGTCAATGATGTTATATGTAATTTACCAAGAACCTCTCTTTTTAGGTATTAAGAATAATAAAAGAATAATATCACCACAGCTTCCAAATGGATGGAAAATTTGCATGCAAGGATTTGCAGATGATTCATCTGTGTTTGTATCAACAGAGGAATCTATAGTTGAGGTTTTTAAGGAAATACATTTATTTGAAAAAGCAAGTGGTGCCCTTTTAAATAGAGATAAAAGTAGTATAACTGGGATAGGGAAATGGCATGGTAAAAATGACTGGCCTCTTCGTTGGCTTAAAACAGAATATAATCTAAAGATATTGGGAATTTCTTATTGTGAAGACGAAAAGATGACTATGGAAATGAATTGGAATATAATAATAGAAAAACTAGAGAAACGGATCAGTATGCTTGCCCAAAGGTATCTTACAATTTTTCAGAAGGCAATAATTGTGAATTGTATTTTATTATCGAAAGTATGGTATGTAGCCCATACACTTCCATTAAGCAAGAGATTTGCACAAAAAGTAAATGTTTTAATATTCAGGTATCTTTGGAGGGGAAGCTATCATCCCATCCGTAGAGCTACCTTGCTTTTGCCTAAAAGTGAAGGGGGTCTTGGTATAGTAGATGTTTTTAATAAAGCTGCTGCAATTCTCACAGCTACTAGCCTTAAAGAAACTTTGGAAGGAAGACTATTAAATATTTATTATTGTAGCATAAGACTAAGCTATTTAGTAAACACAAATAAGTATCCAGATGTATCATATATATGTCCCATGTTTTACTCTGGGGTAGTGGAAAACATAAGAAAAATGTGTAAACATGCTAAATTTCCTCATATAAAAAGCAAAGACATATATTCTGTTATATTTGTTAAGTCACAGCCATTAGTAGAGAAAGATTATCCTTTGCTACAGTGGAGTAATATATGGAAAAATGTTAATCATCCAGTGGTTGGTTTAAGGGAGAGAGAATTTATATTTAAATATTTACATGAAAAATTACCCACAAATAAACATTTAGAAATGTTAGGAATTAAGAATAATGGAAATTGTGACTTTTGTGGTGAACCTGAATATACAATGCATATATTCTATTTTTGTATAAGAATAAAAAATATTTTTCATTGGTTTAAAAGTAAATTTAATTTGATGTGTTCAGTACAAGATAATAACTGGCTAAAATTATTAATGTTAGATATTAAAGGAAGAAGTAGAAGAGATGAGAACACTGCAGTTCTGCTTATTTGTAATTATCTATATTGTGTATGGACTAGTCGTACACAGAACTTGACTGAATGGGAAACTTTATGTTTAATAAAAGGTAAATTTAATTATTTGAAATGGTTCTTGAATATTTGTTATGCAAGTAATATACAGAATATATTAACCAAAGAATTTTCCAATGTAATTTTGTAATCATTTAACAATTGTAAATATTGTACATTTGACATTTAAAAAATAAAAGAAAAAAAAATTACCTTAGACATAATCTCTTCAATCTTACATTGAACCAAAATATCATCAGCATAAATGATTACCTGGAAATTACCATAAATCGGATAATCAGCTATTTTGTCCATTAGTATATTAAAAAGCATAGGGCTAAGGACTCTACCCAGTGGGGTGCCGAGCTCAAACTCTTTCTGCTCAGATTCACAACCTTGAAACCAAACACTAGCTCTCCTGTTACTTAAAGAGTCTGCAATCCAAGACAATAATTTTCCTTTCACACCTTTATATACCAAGCTGTCTAAGATTATATCTTTATTTGCCTTATCAAAAGCACCTTTAAGATCTACAAACAATCTGCATTTAACAGCAGGATTACTAAGGCACTTTATTACACAATCAGTTGTACTTTTACCCTTTATAAAACCATACAGATTATCAGATAAAACCTTCAGTTTTATACATTAGTCTATCATACCTTCCATGATTTTTGATAATCAATAGGTTAGTGAATTGGGTCTATAATCCCCATTACTCTTTGGCACAGGAATAATTAGTGCTAACTTCCATTTCACCGGCAATCTTCCATTTTCATAAGACAGATTGAAAAGATCATGAATAGGACTATCTTCCATGCTTATGAGGCAGTTAATAACATCATAAGTTAACCCATCTTTATTACGGGCAGTAAATTTCCCCTTCTTTACTGCATTCAATATTTCATCTCTAGTATAAGGAATACAAGTTTCATCATTAAGAAATATTTGGATGCTCCCAAACTTCGTCTCTTGGACCGCAAATTTCTCAAGCAACTCTGAACGTTATTTGGAAGAATGTCATGATTTGATGCATAAGACCTTTTATTTATGAGTTCATTTGCTTTACCATTAGGATTAGGATGAACATTATATTTCTTTTTAACTCCCCTAACCTTATTCACACCATTCCAAACTTGACTTACCGTTCTAGAGTGGGCAATTTCACTTAAAAAATTTCCCTGATATTTACCTCTTATTTTCTTATTTATTTCTTTTTGTCTATTCAGCTACTTCAAGCAGTGTGTCCCAGTTTTACTCATTGGTAGGATCCTTACTTCACTGATTATGAAATTTTTTCCAGTAATTTTGTCAATCCTTTTACCACCTTGTTATTATAATACCTTAGTTTGGATTGTGTGTTATACTCATTAGTTTTCCTAGGTTTATTCAAAATACTATCATTTACTTGTAACAAATCTTCATAGAATTTGTTTTCATCTTTGATTTCAAGTTTTTTATAATCTTTATGCCATTCACTAACCTTTGCAAAAAAATCGTAATGTTGCCCATCTTATATTGAATATCTCTTTCTATTACTAATATAGCATATTTTATCAACACTCAGCTTCACTTCAATTGAAAAATGGTCACTTAAAGTTGTATCTACAACTTTCAAATTTACTTGTACATCCAACATATTGAAAATAATGGCATAATCAAGCCTCCCCCCTTTGACATGTGTAGGTTCACCAGCTCCTAAGACTTTGGCATCTTCAATAGCAGCTAAAAAAATTTGTAGGATAATTCCATAGTGATTCTGAGAGCCAATACTACCTAGATTTCTGTGCCTAGCATTCAAATTACCTACTAATCAAATCATCTATATTTAATGAATTTCCATGAACATATACATTGATAATGGTCAGGACAGCATTTTTGAGAGTAATACTAACACACAAATACTCAGTACCATTTATATTACGAGCTGAAAGATATGATGCCGGGATACTATCCCTAACAAGTATTGTTAAACCTCTACAATTTTCAGTCACATCTGCTGGTAGTTCAAAACTCTGATAACCTCGCAGCTGCAAAGATATCCCATTTGTTCCAACCTCTTGCAGATCTATAACATCAACATTGCTAGCAAGAATATAAGCATAACCTTTTTGGCAAATTATTGATATTCCAAGAGACTACACACAAATTATGATCCATTATAATGCAATTTTTCCTTAATATTTTACACAGAAACTAATACATTCATTTTAACACTGAGTCAAGAATGCTATTAAATCATTAAACACTTTATCATTCAAAACTTTCTCGCTAACAGTGGGGTAATTATTATTATTAATAATGTTTTGTTCAAGCCTACTTTTTTCTCTAAAACAAATATAAAAATTTGTATTGCTTGATTCCATATCTAACGAATTTTCATTCTCATTTAGTCTATCCTTCTCAGCAGTAATGGTTTGTGGGACAATATTTTTTCCTTTGTCTTAATCCTATCACCACATACCCTTGAGTCATGCCTTTTACTGCAAAAGCGACAACGATATTCATTATGACATATCCATGCCTTGCAACCCCACTTGCAACACTTATAGCATAAAACAGAAGTTTCATTATAAACAGCAACTCTCTTGTATCCTAAGCAACTAACAAAAACCTTTTCTGGTACTATTCCCCTCATAAGTGCTATCGACTGAGGTTGTGGCATTTTTGTCCCATTATATTTAATTTCACGTCTCATAACCCATATAAATCTATCATCAGCCAACACATCCTCTGGATCAAGGTACGTAGGATAATCAAACAAGATAATCTTACTACAATCCCTATATGAATCAACAGATTTTTCCATCACTACATCTTCAAAACCTTACCTTATCATGAAAATCCATATTACTATTTTTTTTGGAAAGTATAGCCGCCGCCTCCTTTAAATGTTGTCATCATCAAACTGCTTGTTAACAAAGGTATCAGGACTGTAATCACTAACCACCCTGCTCTTGTTTGTAGGGAGACACTCGCCTGCAGATTTCTCCCTTAGGTTATCAACATAACCTACACTGTTATCTTCACTGCTGGAATGCCTCATTCTTACTTTATTTTTTCTTTTACCATGACATTTCGCAAATGTCTCTTGCACACTGTCTGTAGATATCTTCAGATCAATTGACACTTCAGCCGTTGTAGCTCCGGTCTCACTTCTATTATGGTTGTTATTGAAACCTCCTTTCTTTTAGTCTGCTGGCTAGTACAGTGGTAACTCGCTGGCTTCGCATTCACGAGGTCGAAAGATCGGTTCCCGTCCAAGGCCGAGAGTTTAAGCTGTTTACTGGCAGGAACTGCTTTGGCAGGGCACCACAGTGGGGGGTTGGGGTTTGCCCCGGCTGACGAATACCCATTGTATTGTAATTGAAATAAAGGTTTATTATAATTATTATTATTATTATTATTATTATTATTATTATTATTATTATTATTATTATTATTATTATTATTATTATTATTATTATTATTATTATTATTATTATTATTATTATTATTATTATTATTATCATTATTATTATTACTATTTATATTAAGTTTATCAAATGACTTATATGCTGAAGGTCGTGCATTAGCCATGACCCATATAATTATGGAAACACACAACCTCCTTTGCCGACGGCTGAAAAGTTCCTCTGCTCTTCTCAGAACATGGTTAATATACACAGAAGAGAGGTAGTTTTGCTAGTGATTTACGTGGAATAGGATAGTGTTACTTGAAAAAGCTAATTATATTCATATTATATTTAAAGAAAATGGATTTTGCAGTTAAAAGTAATTTTTCTAGTTCTGCTACATAGGTCGTTACGCTCATGTAAATGGCTGTTTACTCAAAAAAGGTGGTTCCACAATATATAAATGCAATTTTCCTCAGAAGAAGGGCATCTTTAGTTCAGAGAAGTGTAGTTCTCCTCAGAAAAGGTATTTTTCTATGAAAAGGTACTTTTGCTAAATATAAGTAGTTTTGTTTACCAAAGAGGAGTTTTACCGAGAAAACAAAATATGCAATTAAAAAGTAAGGCTACTTTAAAAAAAAAGTAATCATTACAAATAATTACTCTATACAGTGTGTGGTGATCTGTCTATCACACACAGTCTCATTAGTTATACCTTGTGTGTGTTTTTTTGTAATACCATAAGTAGTATTGCATCAGCCTACATGTATATATTCGTCTGAGAGACTATATTATAACAATCATATATTTTGTCATTAATTCATCATATTCTCATGAATAAATGGGATTTGTTTGTAAAGTTAATCTAAATCTTAGGAAATCCGTAATTATGTAAAATATGATAACAATATATCCTTTTATTTTAGAATGTGATGCTCGTCTGATTAGTTTACAGAACGGACGAGGACGCTCTCTGAAGACGGCACCAGGTGAGGAGCTATTGTTAGAGACTCGTAAAATTCGTTTAAACTACGAGCTTCCCATTTCGCCCCTTGGACTAGTGCTGTCGAATTTGTCAAGCAGTGACTGTGTTTCAATAATGAATAAAGTTCTTTCATTTTGAACAATCATTATTTCGATATTAAGTGTTGTTTTGTTTTGATGTGTCCAGCAGTCGTGCCTGAAGCTGTAACTCTGTCATTTTTGTAAAATTCACTTTGTTGCCGCCTAGACTAGAGTAAAATTTATCCTTTTCTTTTAAGCTGAAAGATTGCTCTCCATTATAATGTTAAGTGTTTTTTTGTAATACCATAAGTAGTATTGCATCAGCCTACATGTATATATTCGTCTGAGAGACTATATTATAACAATCATATATTTTGTCATTAATTCATCATATTCTCATGAATAAATGGGATTTGTTTGTAAAGTTAATCTAAATCTTAGGAAATCCGTAATTATGTAAAATATGATAACAATATATCCTTTTATTTTAGAATGTGATGCTCGTCTGATTAGTTTACAGAACGGACGAGGACGCTCTCTGAAGACGGCACCAGGTGAGGAGCTATTGTTAGAGACTCGTAAAATTCGTTTAAACTACGAGCTTCCCATTTCGCCCCTTGGACTAGTGCTGTCGAATTTGTCAAGCAGTGACTGTGTTTCAATAATGAATAAAGTTCTTTCATTTTGAACAATCATTATTTCGATATTAAGTGTTGTTTTGTTTTGATGTGTCCAGCAGTCGTGCCTGGAGCTGTAACTCTGTCATTTTTGTAAAATTCACTTTATTGCCGCCTAGACTAGAGTAAAATTTATCCTTTTCTTTTAAGCTGAAAGGTTGCTCTCCATTATAATGTTAAGTGTTTTCAATATATTTTTACATTTTATCAATGAGTCTCTCATTTAAGCCTGGATTAATGCAGTGTTCAGTTTAATATTATTTAGTGTGTGTGTCATTAACCAGTGGGAGTTTTCCACTACTATTAAGCAAACATAACACATGTCCTACCACTTTAGTACCGTACAGTTTGTCTGTTACATTTAATCATAAGCCAGTAAGTTTTAGCCCAACTTTACTTGAGGTTGGTTGAGTAAATATTATTGTGTACGGTAGCCTGCAAAAACTGAGAGTAGACTATTCATTGACCAGGTGAAAGCAGGCATTTTGGGAATAGTCACCACACAATGTTTTATTTAGAAAAAGGTGGTTTCCACATAAAATGTAGTCATTTATTGAGAAATACCAATTGTTACTCAGTAAAAGGCAGTTGTGCTTTGACAATTCTAATTTTATAAAGAAGAAATGCAGTAATGCTATGATGAAGGTGCTTTTTTTTTTAAAGGATAAGTATACTTAGAAACATGGCAGATTTTCTCAGGGAAAGTTTAGCTTATTTTTTAGGAATGCCTACAAGAAGACCATGATAAACTTCCTCCAGTTCGGTAATAGTAGCTCGGAATGTAAGTAAAACGTATATTAAAGTTCTAACAATATATTTCATATTAATTTTATATATATGAATATTCACTGGGGCATCTATCAAACTTCTGAAGGTTTAATATTAGATAAATTTACATCATCATATTCAAAATATGTCTTTATTTCATTCACTACAACACATATAAAGGTGGGATACATATGAAATAGCGAGCAGGAGATATAGGCTATTAACGAAGTTTATTTCAATATTACACTCTCTTCTCAATGTTGACGGCCCCAAGCCCCTCAGACTCCATTTTGGCAAAGTTATTGTTCCTTGGGAAAACGATTGTGAGCTATATCTTGAGTAGGAATAGCCCATTTGTACCTCTCTGCACTCCCCTTTTGATTAAGCACTAAGAATATAGGAAGGCCTTATATCTTTCCTATCCAAGATGGTGGTTCAATCCCGTAAGCGAATTCGTAATCGTCTTCAAAGAGATGAGGGACTCCGTGTACCTTATGAATATACAGCAAGCATCCTCGAGTGGAGGACGAATAGACATCAAGGGAAAACGTGGAAACTTGTTCCTAGGCCATGCTTAACTTGACCCCGATAGAGTCGGGGCATTTCATATTAAGTCATAGATTTATGCCGAAGGACTTTCATGAGGGTTGATCAACTTACAAGCATCTGTAGAGCGATATAACAAGCCGGTGTTAACTAAAATTAAAATAAATAAAAGTATGAATATACGCCAGCTTTACCCAATAAATAGTAATTTCTTTGGAAATTTTCAGTTCTGCTCGAGTAACTTTCACCTCTTGTAAAGGTTATTTTACTTTAAAATCGCATTAACAGTAACTTTTCTAAACAAATCCTGGTTCAGTGAAAGTTATGCTTATTTCCGAAAATACGCATGAGTTTATCAAATTTCTTCCCCTACCTTTTACTCAGTAAAAGTTAGTTTTATATGAATAAATCGATTAAGCTTCTTCCAATTCATTAATAATCTGATTTATTTAAAAGCAAAGAGCCAATTTTCCGGCGAAAGTTCATAAGGTAAAAGATGGCATTACTCTGTAAACGTTAAATTTTCCGTGTGGAGTTTCTCAAGCATGTTATGAATCTCCCTTCATTTCTTTTAATAGGTGGTTTAGTGAAGTAAGTCCACCAGGTTTCTATCTAGCTTTAATATTTTAACAGACAGTTTTACATGAGTAAGTCTCGTGGAGTCTTAGTATTTTCATTTCAGTACAAGATGGAATTACTGAGTAAATTACAGCTTTCCTGCATAAACTATCCTAGTAATTATTTTATTTGTATAAATGCTCAAAGAGTCCATCATACTTCACTCATTTCAGTGAAAGACGCTCAGGGAGGCTAGCAACGTCTACCAATGCAGTGGAAATGAGTTTCACTCTAAAATTATAAAACTGAAAGTTTATCATATATATAATTCAACGGAACTTAGTGTTACTTGGGCAAGTACACCTCCCTTATCAGGCGCTCGTCTGGACACTTGTATTTTCTTGTGATAATTAATTGCAAACAAAGAGAGAGAGAGAGAGAGAGAGAGAGAGAGAGAGAGAGAGAGAGAGAGAGAGAGAGAGAGAGAGAGAGAGAGAGAGAGAGAGAGAGAGAGAGAGAGAGAGAGAGAGAGAGAAGCACATTTTTTCACTCAAGTGAATAAGGAATCAGGTTTTTGTAGCTGGCTACATTTACTTTTGTGCCCTCACGGGGAAGAGCTGTATGCTTGTAACTCCCTGTCTCCTGATCAGTTCCATTTTTGTTTTTGCTTACTGACACTTGTCATATGTGCCTTTAAAGCTTTAATTGTATTTACTATCGACTGCTTTCTTACTTAGCAA
>JAXCGZ010023170.1:0-59456 GCA_037179515.1 Halocaridina rubra
GTGTAAGAGTAGTTGATAATTGGAATTGGCTAAGCGAGGAGGTAGTTAATGCTATCTCAATGCGTAGTTTTAAGGACAGGTATGATAAGTATCACTAAGTATAAAATGGAACCGATGAGGAGACGGGAAGATACGAGCTTTGGGCTCTTTCCCGTAAACACAATTAGGTAATCACAATTAGGTAATCACTCAAGAAGGATGACCCGGTAAGACCTAAGCCTCAGCAGTTAAGAGGCAAAGGCCATTACTCTGCTCCACCTTCCCAGGGTTTTCAACCAAACTCTAAGAGCCACCACACTCCCTCACACAGCGGCAGCCCACATAGCCGTTTGGCTACTCACTCAGCCCATGTTGTGGAAACAGGACCAGAAAGGGCCAATGAGGATAACTCCGAGGAACCACCACACAAACTTGACAATGTGGAATTCATCGAACATGATGATCTGGAAATGATCCCAAAATGCCTAGAAACCATAAATGGTGTGGAAGCTGAGATAGCCCTTGACACAGGGCCCAATGGCATACTTGTTGACGAGAGATTCGTCAGGGATGAAGATTTTACCAGCAAAGCTGTTTGTGTGTAGGTTGCTGAAGGAACACCCCAAATACGACGCT
Organism: Halocaridina rubra; assembly: GCA_037179515.1. NCBI lineage: Eukaryota > Metazoa > Arthropoda > Malacostraca > Decapoda > Atyidae > Halocaridina > Halocaridina rubra. Next base: position 616 of record JAXCGZ010023170.1, read on the forward strand.
GCTGTGTCATTAACCTGGATTGCAAATACTACAAGGGAAAAGCCCCAGCTGTGGCAATGATTGAGCTTATGTACCCTGTCTTGATGGGTCGTGCACTGAACCTAGTTCCTACTTTCCAGGCCGACCTCTACCATAAGGGCAATTCTCGTTATAACTTCCCTCGGGGGAAGTCACATGAAGCCATTTCAGTAGCAAGTCCTGGCCTCGATGCCAAGAATTTGGACGATTCTCCGACTGACTCCGTTGAGTCTGCTGCAGTCAGTACACGTAATGTGGAATGCGGAGAGATTCCCCCTCCTTTACCAGATGATGCACCTCTAGAGCCATTGAAGTCCCGTCCAGACTTTGCCAAATTGCAGCAAGACTGCCCCAGCCTCAAACGCTGGATGCAGCAGGCCACCGAGGGAAGGACCTTCACGGTGAGAGGAGGAGGCCAGATCCCTTACGCCCTTGAAGATGGAGTACTTTGTAGGCATGTGACTAAAGATGGCCACACCTTTAAACAGTTGGTGGTGCCCGCTTCGTTGCGCCGCCAGGCTATGTATGTGGCACACCATTTGCCTCTGAGTGGACACAGAGGCAAAGCAAAGACTCGGCACGTCCTTCAGAAGGCTTTTGCATGGCCAAACATGTTCACCGAGGTAGACAGATATGTAGGCTCCTGCCCTGTCTGTCAATGCACCTCAACGGCACCAGTACCGAAAGTTCCCATGGGGATAACTAAGCTCTCAATGGAGCCATTTTCCAAGGTCGCTATTGACATACTAGGTCCTATTAATCCAGCTTCGTCCACGGGGAAACAATTCCTCCTGGTATATGTTGACCTGGCAACAAGGTACCCAGATGCAGTGCCACTGTCTTTTATCACAACTGAAGCTGTCGCTCATGCCCTATTTGAAATCTGCTCCAGGGTTGGCTTTCCTGAGCAGGTCATGTCTGACAATGGAAGTCAGTTTACAAGTAGGCACTTTGAGGCTTTCTGTAACCTTTTAGAAATGAAGCATATTTGTACGAGTGTCTATCATGCCCAATCAAATGGAGCATGCGAACGCTATGACGGGACATTGAAGCGATGTTTGCGCAAGCTAGTGATAGATATACCTAGGCAGTGGGACAAGTACGTCCCTGCTGCACTTTTCTCCTTCAGAGACACGCCCCACAACACTACTGGATACTCGCCTTTCGAGCTGATTTATGGTCATAAGGTCAGAGGCCCAGTGAAATTCTTGGCAGAATGTTGGGATTCACCTACCATCGAAGATGACGATAGGGACGTTCATGAGTATATTTTGAAGTTTTTGTCTCACCTCAAAAAGGCTTGGAAAACTGCACAATTAGCCATTAAGGGTCACCAGCAGACTGCCAAGCTCCTCATTGACAAGCATGCGCGGCGTCGTGCCCTGACACCCGGAGATCGAGCTCTGTTACTTCTTCCAACAGATACCCACAAGCTAATGCTACGCTGGAAAGGACCATACACTGTGGTACACCAGGTGACCCCTGACAATTATGTGCTAAATGTTGATGGCAATAACCGGAAATACCACATTAACCAGCTGAAGCTTTATTGTGAGGACCCGGAGGCCCACAGGGATCCTGCGCTGGCGCTCCCAGCAACCCCTATAGATGCCCCCAGCATCAACAGAACCTCCGAGGCTGCAGCAACACAGGTGCTCCATTATAGCTACCCCTTACTTCCTATATTGGAATACTCCACCCTTGCAGTGGAGACAGACTTACGGGAGTGGAGTTTTTCGGAAGAAGCCCCTCTGGCCGCAGCCACTGCCCTTGCAATTGAAGACATAAGCTTAGCTTTTGATGATGGTAAGGATCCTGCCATTCCCACACACCGAAAAGAAAGTGTGAGTAATTGCATTATTAACTCCAGACTGCAACCGAGTCAACGGGAACAGCTGAACAAGCTATTAGAGGACTATGAGAATGTCTTCAACGACCTCCCAGGCATTACCACTACCCTTGAGCATCACGTCAGATTGACTGACCCAGAGCCATTTCAGCATTCCTATGGTCTACCCCACCAGATGTCCTTACGGCTGAAGGAAGATCTTGACACTTGGGTCCGCCTCGGAATAGTTGAAAAGAGCATTTCGCCTTGGTGTTCGCCGTTACTGGCAGTGCGTAAGCGAGATGGCAGTCACAGGTTCTGCCTTGACTGTCGTAAGCTTAACTCCCGTACCATTTTTGATGGAGAGCCCATTGCTGACGCTGAGCATATTTTCTTGTTGCTTTCCCAAGCCCGTTACCTGTCCAAGTTGGATTTGGCCAGTGGATTTTGGCAAGTCCCGTTGAGCGAGACTACCAAGCCTCTTACAGCTTTTTCCACGAGATATGGTCTATACCAGTTCAGGGTCATGCCTTTTGGTATGGTAAATGCCCCTGGCTGCTTCAGCAGACTCATGAGGATAGTACTACAGGATCTCGACAATGTTTCCTGCTTTATAGACGACATCCTGGTGCATTCTCAGGATTGGTCATCGCACCTCGAGACTCTCCGCAGAGTTCTCACTCGTCTGAACCAGCATGGACTTCATTTAAAGCCTTCCAAATGTGAGATTGGTTTCACACAATTGCAGTATCTCGGCCATGTGGTTGGAGAAGGAGTTATGTCCCCTTTACATGACAGGGTACAAGCTATTAAGGATATGGAGAAACCTGCCACTGTCACTCAACTGAGATCACTCCTGGGTAGTGTCGGCTACTACCAACGGTTCATTCCACACTTTAATACTATCGCTGCCCCTTTGCAGCAAATGACCTCCTCGAAGCAAAGTAAAACCTCCCCTGTCCAATGGACAGATGAAGCGGAGAGAGCATTTTTCAAGCTCCGAGAAGCATTGGCGGGTGAGCCAGTATTACAACTGGTGAACCCTGATTTTCCATTTATCTTGCAGACCGACGCCTCAGACGAAGGCCTGGGTGCCGTGCTCTTGCAAGCCCGATCAGACAACTCAGCAGAAGTAGCTCCAGTGCGATATGCAAGCCGCAGGCTTCGCTCTGCAGAGCGAAATTACTCCACCGTGGAGAAGGAAGCTCTAGCTGCATATTGGGCCATAAAGAAATTTGAAGTCCATATGTATGGCCAACATTTTACACTGAGAACCAACCACCGACCTCTCCTATATTTACAGACTGCAGACAAGCTAAATCCTCGTCTGAAAAGGTGGGCACTTTACCTGAATCTTTTCAAATTCACTGCCCAACATGTTCATAGCAAAGACAATGACCTTGCTGATCTACTAAATCGACAGTCGTTACCCTCATATGAGGAAGCTGGTGCTGTTAGCCTAAATTTGACTAGTCGGTAAAGATTACTTCTCTAATGTGTTGTTTATTTTTTATGTTTATCCTTTATGTCTTTAATACTGTACTGTACTTGTTTATTTTAGCGTACAAACGTTATTCCTAATGGAAGACGAAAAAGATGAAGAATAATTATTTTATCGTAGTTTTATATTTCCCTTTGTGGGACTTTGAAAGCCAGAACATTTCGGAAACGTTTTAGTTTAGTGTTGAATAGCTGAAACTGTTTTAAATCCAGTCGCCAATGTTAATGACGACGTGGTTCAAATTTTACATTTGCGTATACTGTATTTTTTTTGTATATTATATTATTGCCTTCTTGCATGTGAAGCATTCATAAACTTAAATATTGATATTCACTGATATCTAATTGTGATTTAATTTTCTTGAAATTTGAATTTGATCACATTTCTTTTATGTTTTGCATGTCATTTAATGCTTTGTTTACAAGACTTGTTTACTTTTCGTAATAGTATGATATGTTCCAGTGGTGGATCCCTTTCTTATTGTTCATTTGTTCTTTTCCATGAAAAGGATATCTCATCCCTCATAATAACACTGAAGTCACCGTAACTTCCTCTATTCTTTTTTTGCCTTCTGTAGTAGAATTTTGCTAAATCAATATTCTCTAGAAAGAGCCTTTGTGACAGAGTGTTTCGCTCAAAGTCACCAGAGGCTGTTAGATGCCTTATTAATTAATTTAGTAACTTAACTGTTATTTTCTAACTAAAAAAATTAATTCCCACTTCTTGACTTTTGCAGATTATGATTATTTGCAATTTATATTTTAGCTTATAGCTAATTTTAAATATACCTTATTTACTCTTCTTGTACGTGTAGAAGTATAGCCCCGATATAAAGGCTGCTCCTATTTTCCGTCTGCTACGAGCCAAGAACATTCTGGAGATTGTTTACCAGTAACCTAACTTTTCATTATTATTCTCGTTTTATTTTATTTGCTTCCACTTGTTGCACCTAAAAATACTGTCTCTCCCTTGCATCTCTGCTATAATTGCCTGCCAGGGACCACCACTAAAATAGTCCTTAAATTATATCAGAGCCAGTTACTGCTCTAGAAAATGTATCCTACAGATGAACTCACCAGGAGGGACAATGAGACGCCCTCCTTTGACGCTCAAACTTCGAAGAGGCAACATCTCGCCTGAGCAGTCTAAGTTTATTTCAAACCTTATTTACGTGGCATCTTCACAGGAATTTGTCTAATACAACAAGTGTCCTGTATTCTACTCTGCCTGTGTGACAGAGGTAATCATCGAGTTGAGGCCAAAGTCTTGGCATACGTCCGTGGTGCCATGAAACGAAATCATGCTCAGCACCTCTGGGATTCGAGGCAACATTTCATAAAATTTAATTTGAGAAATTTAATTCAATTCTTTTAATGTCATTGCATTTCAAAAATTAAAAGAAAGTTGAATTCTGAGTTTCATTTAACCGACTAATGGTAATAGAGATGGGGTGTTCAAGTACAAATATCTGTCCTGTCTGTTTGTAAGCTCTTAACCGAGCTCGGTACTTTGAGTCCCCTTAGTAAAACAGAATCTTAACAACACTCTACCATCCTAACCCCAACACTATGAAGAGTACTAGAGCTCCTAGTTCTGAGAGTTCAAGCCTCCCCAGTGGGCAACCCACACCTAAATTTCCTGAAGTAAAAATGCCACAGTTCTCTGGAAACTATGATGAATGGAACGAGTTTTGGGATACGTTTGATAGTTTAATACATAGTACTTCTATGGCAACTATGACAAAGTTTACCATCTTAAGAAATGCCCTTAAAGGAGATGTAAAAGACACCATAAAGGGATATCCTTGTTGCTAGTGAGAGTTATGATGAATGCATTCAACAGCTACAATCTGTTTATGCCAGCAAGGACAGAATTGTACGAAATTTAATGAGGAAATTGGTAAAAATACCAACTCCTTCTCCTCATTATTCATCACTTTTTAAGTTCAAGCAGGAAGTAGAAGCCATTACTCGAAGTCTGAAAAATTATAGAGACATGAAGAACACTGATTGGGTGTTTTCAGAACTCGTGATAATGAAATTACCAGAAGATGTAGAGAACTGGATTAGCATGAAAATAGACACAAAATAACCTACATTTGAAACCTCTTGAAGGAATTGGGAAAATATGTATATCATATAGAGGGCAACAATACTAAAGGTAACACAAAGGGAGAGACCCAAACCTCCCAGAGAGATGAGACCCAGTTCTATAAAAAGAATGTGGGTAGTTATGATGCTACTGCAAAGGTAGTAAATAGTAAAACAGAATGTGTATTCTGTGGTTGGCAAGGTCATAAGTCTGAACAGTGTAATAAAGTAGTTAGTATAAAAGAACGCAGAGACAAATTGAGAGACAATAAGAAATGTCTGAGATGTACTCATTCAGGGCATTATGCAAATGAATGTTACACTCAGTTAAACTGTAAGAAGTGTAAGAAAAATGGTCATCATGCAGCCTTGTGTTATGAAAAAGAGTCCAAATTTCATAGAAGGTTTGAAGAACCTACATTTCTGAATGAACAGTCAGGAAATGGTTCAAATATAGTTGAGTCAAGCAATGAGCAAGAACATTCTGACTCAGAAAAGAACAAGAAACATGTTAGTGTGATGACTATGAATGCAGTACAGAGGCAAATGGTGAAGCCGAGTTTACCTTCATGTGCTCTGCCTACTGCAAGTGGGAAAATAAGCAGTTCAAAGGGAAATATTTGTGTAAACACTAGGTTATTCTTTGATTCAGGTTCTCAGTGTTCCTTTATAACTAGGGAATTAGCTGAAAGGCTTAAATTAAGCCGCGTAGATGAAATGTCTCTTGGTATTGATGCATTAAGTTGAGACCAAGAAAGGAAGTTTTCCTGTTGTAAATGTAGTTATCAAATTGGGGAAAAGAAGAGCCAGAGTTAAATTATTCGTAGTTGATGACATGGTAATTAGCATCCACACTCCAGGACTAGCAAAGACTGCAAATGTGTTAAAGTCTAATGGTCACAAGTTGGCCGATGAAGATATTGATAGTGATGTACTTGATAACATTGGCATTGTTATTGGTGCCTTACATTTTAGTCAGTTTGTTAGTGGTATTAACAAGTGGGATGTCTATACTTTGATGGAAACACCGGTGGTGTCATGTTGTATGGCCATATTCCTTGTGATACTCAACATGAACTCAGTAATGTGCAAAGCCATATTGTTATGCGAGTAGGAGCGCAGTTTTTTCCTACAGCTACTTAAGAGTTGATTGAAGTGACCATAGAGCCAGTTAATAAGTGTTGATTGAAGAGGCCATAGAGCCTGTTAATAAGCTGTTGATTGAAGAGACCATAGAGCCAGTTAATAAGTTGTTGATTGAGAAGGCCATAGAGCCTGTTAATAAGTTGTGGGAGCCAGAGAGTATTGGAGTAAAGCAAGAAGTGCATTACGAAGATAAAACTACACATAGAAGTTTTACAGATTCTGTTCCCTTGAAGCCTATCCACATTCCTCTCCCACACAATTTTTAGAGCGCCTTTGGACAAATGAAGTCTCTAATAGAACAGTTGGAGGATATATTGGAGAATGTTTATGTAGGTAATTTGTTGGATGCTTGTACCAGTGAAGAGAAACAGTTTGATATATGCAATACTGCAGATGTAGAGTGGGAAATGGCCAAAATATCACTGCAAGCATTGAATTCCAACAATGCAAGACTTTAAAGGGTACTGGATCAGTTCCTTTCTGAAAAATCTAGATTTCCTAAAGAAACAACCATTAGTTTAATCTGGAATGTTAATACAGACAAGTTGTCTTTGAAAGGTCTGAAGGCTAGAGAAGAAGTGTTGACCAAACATAAACTTCTGTCACTGTTGGGTATATTTTTGGATCCCTTAGGCCTAATATCACCCTTACTAAGAAGAGGAAAAATTCTTATTCAGAGAGCTTTGTCTGAAAGACTCTCATGGGAATATCTGTTGTCAGAAGTATACAAAGAGGAATCATCAAATTATGAAAGATCTGAATATCAAGCTGCCCAAAGGGTTGAAGAATTGTGGGCACGCTTAATCATAGATGATAAATTGTAGCACTGATGGGGAGACCCCCCCCCATTTTTTCTTTTTGGAGGGGCCCAAGATGTCTTGAATATATTTCAAGACAGTTTATTTCTACGTATATATGTAAGTGTTGTTTTGCATATAGTTTCGTTTATTGTAACGTAAGTGCATGAATGTATACTTTTAGACTTAGTATGTGTACTTATTAATTTCTATCATGTATACACATATATTCCCGTGTATAATGTGGAGTTTATTATGGAGGCTGGCTCTAGAGGACTTGGAGAAAGGAAGCTATTGGATTTTAGCCATTAACCTTTCACCTCCTTGATAACGCTTATTGCATTGCCTGTGTACACAAAGAACCGTTGTAAGCAATTCATAACTCAACTTAGTCCTAGTACCAAGGACCCCGACAAACTAGGGGAGTTTTGTGGGACTTTCTTACAAAAAGTTAGTTGCTGTCGTGAGATGCTATGAGGCACTCATTTTTACTGTGTTTATTGACATTTGTTGTTCTCGTGGGGCGTTGCGAGATGCTCAAGTGGAAAACGCAATAGAGATATGTGGATCAGAAGACATTCGAGTTTCATTCGGAGTCCCATGATTGCTGACGACATCAGGGTTATCTGGAGAGATGAGTACAGATTTATTTTATTTCTAACAATATTTATAACTACGTGTGAGGGACAGAATGAGCTCATTTAATTGAACACTCGTAGGTAGAATGTATGTTAGAAAATTTATTATTCTGTATGAGGAAATTTTAATTTAAGGTGAAGAGAGTTTATTTAAATATTCACATATCAACAGTTCATAAACCCCCTTATAAGATATTTACATGTATGTCTATACATGTAATATTAATTAGATTTATTGTTAGAGGATTTAATTTTGAGATCGTGGTAGGCCTTTACTGAAGCCGTGTCAGGATATCCGAATTTAGGGGGTTATAAGATCGAAGGGTAATAACACACAGGAAATCCTCCACAATATATATATATATATATATATATATATATATATATATATATATATATATATATATATATATATATATATATATATATATATATATATATATATATATATATATATATATATATATATATATATATATATATATATATATATATATATATATATATATATATATATATATATATATATATATATATATATATATATATATATATATATATATATATATATTTATACATACGTACATAGTTTTAAGGACAGGTACGATAAGTATCACTAAGTCTAAAATGGAACCGATCAGGAGACGGGACGATACGAGCTTTGGGCTCTTTCCCGTAAACACAACTAGGTAATCACACATGCATGCATGCATGCATACATACATGAAGAAATGAAGAAGAGAAGAAAAATTTTCGTTACAGAATACTTCCAGACAAAGGGGAGATAAAGAAGATAATGACAGAAGATCAGGGGATGGGGCCTCATTAAGATTGTTATACACAAATGCTGATGGATTAGCTGGTAAGGCAGTAGAATTAAAAGATAGGATTCACAACAGTAAGGCAGATATAGTAGCAATTACAGAGACTAAGTTGAGTGAGGACATAAACAGTGTCACAGTTTTTCCTAAGGGCTTCAGAATACTAAGGGTCGAAAGATCTGAGAGGACTGGTGGAGGGATAGCACTGCTCATAAGTGAGAGGATTCAAGTTGAAGAAATAAACTTGGCTATAGAAAGTGAGTTCAGGGAATTTCTTGTTGCTCGCATAAATACTGGGTCAGAGAGCATTATAATAACTGTTGTATACAACCCACCAAGGAACCAAAATAGGCTTGAAATTTATGAGGAAAGTCATATAGGTACGATTGAAGTCATAAACTCAGTTGTTAACATGGCGCGGGAGAAAAAATATAGGATTTTTATTATGGGAGACTTTAATCATAAAGAGATAGATTGGATAAATCTTGACCCACACAGTGGTGAGGACTCATTTGGGGCAAGATTCCTAGATTGCGTACAATGGAATTTCCTACACCAATATGTAATGGAACCAACAAGAGCCAGGGGTGGGGATGAGCCATCACTACTTGATCTGGTGTTCACAGATAATGTGTTGGATATTGAAAATATTGAGTATGAACCACCAATTGGAAAGAGTGACCACTGTGTGTTGTTGATGGAGTATATCATTGAAGACATTCTTCCTGAGAGTAGAGGCACTGAGGACATGAGGAGGAACTATCCGAAAGGAGATTACATCAAAATGAATGAGCTTTTTGCAGTTATTGACTGGAGAACCTTATTTTACAACAAATCTGTACAAGAAATGTATGACATCTTTTGTGAGAAATATGGGAAGATAGTAGATTGCTGCATACCTGTCACCAAAGTAGGTGTAATTCATGCCAGAGAGAAATGGTTCGATAATGGGTGTAAAAGAGCTAAGGAGTGGAGAGACAAATGCTGGAAAAGGTATAGGAGGAGAAAAAACATAAATGCCTGGCAAACCTACAAAAGAGCAAGAAATGACTACCTAAGTAAAAGGAGAGAGGCAGAGAGAGATTATGAGAGGGACATCACCAGGAAGGCTAAAGAAAATCCCAAGCTTTTCCACAGCTTTATCAGAGGAAAACTGAAGGTAAAAGAACAGGTTTTAAGGCTAAAGAGAGCGGATGGAAGCATCACTGAGACGGACGAAGAGATCTGCAAAGAATTGGACAAGGAGTTTCAGTCAGTATTTACAGTAGAAAATACCCCACCCCCTCAGATTGCAGTGATAGAAGCTCAAGGGCCGGTATTAGAGAACATCAACCTTACAGCCACAGAGGTATGCAAAGCGCTGATGGATTTAGATGTTCATAAAGCTACAGGTCCTGATGACATATCCCCTCATGTGCTTAAAAAATGCGCAAACACAATATCAGTGGCACTAAGTATCATATTTAAGGAGTCACTGGAGTCGGGGGAGATTCCAAGATGCTGGAAACAAGCAAATGTGATACCTATCTTCAAAAAGGGAAGGAGGGATACGGCTCTGAACTATAGACCAGTTTCCTTGACCAGCATAGTTTGCAAAGTTATGGAGAAACTACTAAGGAAACATATCTCTCTTCACTTGGAATCCTTCAACTTTTTGTCAGTGAGGCAACATGGCTTCAGAGAAGGAAGATCAACAGTAACAAACTTATTAGAATTTTATGATGAGGTAAGCCAAATCTTACAGGAAAGAGAGGGCTGGGCAGATTGCATATTCCTAGACTTCCAGAAAGCGTTTGACACTGTTCCACATGGGAGACTTATTAGGAAGCTGCAATCAATGGCTAGAATAGGTGGAAATGTCTTGGAATGGATAAAAACTTACTTAGAAGGAAGGGAACAGAGGGTTAGAGTAAGACACTCAGTGTCTGAATGGAGAAGAGTTAGTAGTGGAGTTCCACAGGGTTCAGTTTTAGGGCCACTTTTGTTCCTTGTATATGTAAATGACCTACCAGAGTCTGTAAATTCATTCATGAATATGTTTGCAGATGATGCAAAGATTGTGAAGAAAGTAAAAAACGAGAACAATGGTAGAGAACTTCAGGAGGATCTAAATAATCTGCATGAGTGGTCAGAAAAGTGGCTAATGAAATTCAATACCTCAAAATGTAAGGTAATGAGAATGGGTACAAGTGCAAGAAGGCCCAAGCTTGACTACTCGGTGGCTGGAGTACAACTTCAAGAGACAGAAAATGAGAGAGATCTAGGAGTAAACATACTGGCAGATTTGTCTCCAGAAATACATATAAATGGCGTAGTAAGGGCAGCATATGCATTCTTATCAAATGTAAGGGTAGCCTTCAGGCACATGGACAAGGAAATGTTCAGAAATATTTATGTAACCTATGTGAGGCCAAAACTGGAATATGCAGCCCCCTTTTGGAATCCGCACTTGAAAAAGCACATAGCTAAGCTTGAAAAAGTTCAAAGACATGCCACGAAAATGGTGCCAGAAATACGCAATCTCGGTTATGATGAGAGGCTGAGGGAATTAGACTTGCCATCACTCGAAGCTAGAAGAGTAAGGGGGGATATGGTGACAGTCTTTAAATTCCTTCATGGTTATGATAGAGTGGATAGGGATCGATATTTCGACATGGCTGGCTCTAGAACTAGAGGTCATAGTTTGAAGCTTCGGAAGAAAACTTGTTTGCAGGATGTAAGGAAATACTTTTTTAGTGTAAGAGTAGTTGATAATTGGAATTCGCTAAGCGAGGAGGTAGTTAATGCTATCTCAATCCATAGTTTTAAGGACAGGTATGATAAGTATCACTAAGTCTAAAATGGAACCGATGAGGAGACGGGAAGATACGAGCTTTGGGCTCTTTCCCGTAAACACAATTAGGTAATCACACATACATCACCAGGAAGACTAAAGAAAATCCCAAGCTTTTCCACAGCTTTATCAGAGTTTTATAGTTAGGCAGTTATGTGAGAAATATTTAGCAAAGGGTAAGGATGTGTATTTTGCATTTTTGGATCTGGAGAAAGCATATGATAGAGTTGATAGAGAGGCTATGTGGAATGTTTTGAGATTATATGGAATCAATGGTAAATTGTTGCATGCAGTGAAGAGTTTGTATGAGGGCAGTAGAGCTTGTGTTAGGGTAGGGAATGAAGTGAGTGAGTGGTTTCCAGTGAGTGTGGGACTGAGACAGGGATGTGTGATGTCACCATGGCTGTTCAATTTGTATATTGATGGAGTTGTAAGAGAGGTGAATGAGCGAGTGTGTGGTCGAGGTTTGAGAATGGTAGATGGGGATGATAACGAGTGGGAGCTGAATCAGTTGCTGTTTGCAGATGATACTGTGGTGGTGGCAGATTCAGAAGAAAAGCTGTGTCAGTTAGTGTCAGAATTTGGAATGTCGTGTGAGAGAAGGAAGTTGCGAGTGAATGTGGGAAAGAGTAAGGATATGAGGTGTACAAGAAATGAGGATGGCGCTGGATTGAATGTTATATTGGATGGAGAGACACTTGAGGAGGTTAATCAGTTTAAGTATTTATGCTCGGTTATAGCTGCAAATGGTGGAGTGGAAGCAGCTGTGTGTAACAGAGTGAATGAAGGATGTAAAGTGTTGGGTGCATTGAAAGGAGTGATGAAGAATAGAGATTTGGAAATGAATGTTAAGAAAGTTTTGTATGAGAAAGTGGTTGTGCCAACTGTTATGTATGGATCAGAGTTATGGGGTATGAAAGTAAGTGAGAGACGGAAACTAAATGTGATTACCTAATTGTGATTACCTAATTGTGTTTACGGGAAAGAGCCCAAAGCTCGTATCTTCCCGTCTCCTCATCGGTTCCATTTTATACTTAGTGATACTTATCATACCTGTCCTTAAAACTATGGATTGAGATAGCATTAACTACCTCCTCGCTAAGCAAATTCCAATTATCAACTACTCTTACACTGAAAAAGTATTTCCTTACATCCTGCAAAGAAGTTTTCTTACGAAGCTTCAAACTATGACCTCTAGTTCTAGAGCCAGCCATATCAAAATATCGATCCCTATCCACTCTGTCATAACCATGAAGGAATTTAAAGACTGTCACCATACCCCCCCTCACTCTTCTAGCTTCGAGTGATGATAAGTCTAATTCCCTCAGCCTCTCATCATAACTGAGATTGCGTATTTCTGGCACCAGTTTCGTGGCATGTCTTTGAACTTTTTCAAGCTTAGCTATGTGCTTTTTCAAGTGTGGATTCCAAAAGGGGGCTGCATATTCGAGTTTTGGCCTCACATAGGTTACATAATATTTCTGAACATTTCCTTGTCCATGTGCCTGAAGGCTACCCTTACATTTGAAAAGAATGCATATTCTGCCCTTACTATGCCATTTATATGTATTTCTGGAGACAAATCTGCCAGTATGTTTACTCCTAGATCTCTCTCATATTCTGTCTCTTGAAGTTGTACTCCAGCCACCGAGTAGTCAAGCTTGGGCCTTCTTGCACTTGTACCCATTCTCATTACCTTACATTTTGAAGTATTGAATTTCATTAGCCACTTTTCTGACCACGCATGCAGATTATTTGGATCCACCTGAAGTTCTCTACCATTGTTCTCGTTTTTTACTTTCTTCACAATCTTTGCATCATCTGCAAACATATTCATGAATGAATTTACAGACTCTGGTAGGTCATTTACATATACAAGGTGTTTGAGATGAAATGCCTGAGGAGTATGATTGGTGTATCTCGAGTGAATAGAGTTAGAAATGAAGTGGTGAGAGCAAGAACGGGTGTGAGGATAGAATTGCAGCCAGAGTAGATATGAATGTTCTGAGATGGTTTGGCCATGTGGAAAGGATGGATGATGAAAGGCTGCTGAAAAAGGTGATGAATGCGAGAGCTGATGGGAAAAATGCTAGAGGGAGGCCTAGGTTTGGATGGATGGATGGAGTAAGGAGAGCCCTGAATGATAGGAGGATGGATGTGAGGGAAGCAAGCGAGCGTCCTAGGAATAGGAATGAGTGGCGAGCGATTGTGACGCAGCTCTGATGGGCATCTGCTGTTACCACGGGGCTGCATCTTACAGAGGTAGCCCTGTGGTAGGGGCAGTAGGAGGAGTTGGCAGTTGTGAAGCGACACAGGTTGTGGAAGAGCCGGGAGGATGGGCTGTGGCACTCCAGCAGTGCCATCCGAACGGTCGCTAGCTCCCTCGTCATTGCCCATAGAGCAAAGTAATCCCCTTATTTGTTTTCCTTTCTTGATGTCGGCTACCCCCCAATTAAAGGGGAAGCAGCCAGGTAGATAGATAGATGATGAGGTAAGCCGAATCTCACAGGAAAGAGAGGGCTGGGCAGATTGCATATTCCTAGACTTCCAGAAAGCGTTTGACACTGTTCCACATGGGAGACTTATTAGGAAGCTGCAAGCAATGGCTAGAATAGGTGGAAATGTTTTGGAATGGATAAAAAGTTACTTAGAAGGAAGGGAACAGAGGGTTAGAGTAAGACACTCAGTGTCTGAATGGAGAAGAGTTAGCAGTGGAGTTCCACAGGGTTCAGTTTTAGGGCCACATTTGTTCCTTGTATATGTAAATGACCTACCAGAGTCTGTAAATTCATTCATGAATATGTTTGCAGATGATGCAAAGATTGTGAAGAAAGTAAAAAACGAAAACAATGGTAGAGAACTTCAGGAGGATCTAAACAATCTGCATGAGTGGTCAAAAAAGTGGCTAATGAAATTCAATACTTCAAAATGTAAGGTCATGAGAATGGGTACAAGTGCCAGAAGGCCCAAGCTTGACTACTCGGTGGCTGGAGTACAACTTCAAGAGACAGAAAATGAGAGAGATCTAGGAGTAAACATACTGGCAGATTTGTCTCCAGAAATACATATAAATGGCATAGTAAGGGCAGCATATGCATTCTTATCAAATGTAAGGGTAGCCTTCAGGCACATGGACAAGGAAATGTTCAGAAATATTTATGTAACCTATGTGAGGCCAAAACTCGAATATGCAGCCCCCTTTTGGAATCCACACTTGAAAAAGCACATAGCTAAGCTTGAAAAAGTTCAAAGACATGCCACGAAACTGGTGCCAGAAATACACAATCTCAGTTATGATGAGAGGCTGAGGGAGTTAGACTTACCATCACTCTAAGCTAGAAGAGTGAGAGGGGATATGGTGACAGTCTTTAAATTCCTTCATGGTTATGACAGAGTGGATAGGGTTCGATAGTTTGATATGGCAGGCTCTAGAACTAGAGGTCATAGTTTGAAGCTTCGTAAGAAAACTTCTTTGCAGGATGTAAGGAAATACTTTTTCAGTGTAAGAGTAGTTGATAATTGGAATTCGCTAAGCGAGGAGGTAGTTAATGCTATCTCAATGCATAGTTTTAAGGACAGGTATGATAAGTATCACTAATTATAAAATGGAACCGATGAGGAGACGGGAAGATACGAGCTTTGGGCTCTTTCCCGTAAACACAATTAGGTAATTACAATTTGGTAATTATATATATATATATATATATATTATATATATATATATAATATATATATATATATATATATATATATATATATATATATATATATATATATATATATATATATATATATATATATATATATATAATGGAACCAATTTGAATCCGGCAAAGGTAGCAGCACTTAAACCAGTACATGTAAGTTGAAGAAAAGAAAAAAAGTCACTCGAATGCGCTAGTTAGAGCAAATTCTGTGTAGAGGTTTGTGAGTGAGTGAAATTTCCTTCCTGAAGAGGTTGTTACCACTCCATCCACAGGTATTTTAAAACGGGTTGGCATTAAAGAACGGAAGATAGACGGGAGCCCCGAAACGTCGGCCTAGTTAAGTTTTACCCTTCCATGTAGTTTAGAGCGAAGTCTGCGATTTTCGCTAAATCTGTCCTTGTAAATACAGTAGTTGGAAAGTGAGAGGGACGCTAACTTCTTAGCAGCTTAATTATTTTTATCACAGTTTTAGATTTATTGGTACAAAGGGTTACAAGGGGGTATTGTGTGACCATTGTCTATGTATGTGTAAATTTATTAATGTTAATATTATTATTATAATATTTGAATACGCTTCTTGGCTCGGTCACCCCCCTTACAAGGGGGAACGAGGCCAGTGTATATGTAATGAATTAGGAGAGAAAAAAAGTTATGGTAAAATTAATTCATTTAACAAGGATGCTTTTCCAAGGATAATATGCAGTATATTCTTGGCTATTATTTAAAACGATCTGTTACATACGCGAAAATATAAAACTAAATCTTGAGAAATTTTGCGTTAAGGATGCTCTGAAGTATGATTCATAGACCTTTGAATTTTAGTCCTGATACAAGGGCGAGTTAAATGAGAGACCAGAGGAAAATAAATGATTTTGTTCTTTCACTCATATGCGGAGCCAAAACCATAAAATCATATCTATCACATAATATGTGTCTATTAAATTCTCTGTTGATTATCGCTAAATTTGCCATCGTGTGCAAAAGTTAGTGTGGTTTACGGACTACTTCTATGATAGGGAAAAATGCTCTTGTTCATAAATTGGTCGTCATTTATAGGGTAGAAACATTAAAAAAAAAAAAAACTAAGAAAAAATAGAATATAATAATTTTTGCGTGCTCAGTGTTGAAACAATTATTCTAGAAAATGTTTGATTCTTTCGTATTAGCTAGATTTAGGTGTTATTATATACTTTCCTCGCTGATAATTATATACTGAATTTCTGTGGATTAAATTTATGCATAATTCGGTTCTAAACTTTCGAGTAAAATAAGAATATGAAAACAAAAGCAATATCAGTTGGGTGCCCCGGCTCGGAGAGAGAGAGAGAGAGAGAGAGAGAGAGAGAGAGAGAGCGCACTTAAAGTAAGACCCTAGGTAGATCTAGAGTAAAATCCCCCCCGTCCCCCCGATTTAGGGTAAAATGGAGTTTTGCACATGGAGGACGACACACACTGGTATCACTGCGCATGTTACAGCGCAGCAGACATTGCTTCGGACGCTACTCAGGTGGCAGCTCCGTCATTTATCCTATTTTTTTTTTTTTGCCCCTCGCAAGGCGACATTTGTACCAGCTACACTTCATTCTAAGCAAAGTGGCACACTCGAGATGACGGCAAATGAGGACACACCATTATGAGGTGAGAGTTGAAGGGGTTAAAGGTAGAAAACGCTTACTCTTCTCCCCCCCCTTAATAACCCTTTAGGACATGTTGATCCAAATCCCATTTTTATTTTTTTATTTTTTTTCTCAGGTGAAGCGATATTATTGTGACTCTCCTTATGTATGGGTGTCGGTGGGATTAGTCGTATCGGCTGTGTGTTAGAGTTCTATTGCGGGAATCGGTTTCGGCTTGCAAATTGCAGTTTATGTATCGGTCGTATTTTCGTCGATTAATATGACAATATCAGGTGATCGGAGCACAGGACGTATTTTAACCTAGTTATTTTCAGCAGCAACTTCACAAGTGCTTAGCAAACATAATTTTAATGGTATTTTAAAATTTGATTCATTTTGGCAAAAGTGGTACAAGCATTGTACAAAATCCTTCATAGGTCAAGTAGCTTTTCAAAGACAATTGGTTTTAAATATGCAGATTGAAGAGAGTTGAAATAACTAATCATCCTTTTTTTTATGACTCGTGTTTGAGCATCTCCACTAATACAAAATGGGGTTGATTGGCTTCGTTAAGCTTCCTTAAAGCTCTTAATTTACAGTACTATAAATCCAGCTCTATGAATCCAAAGTTTAAAGTCATAATAAAGTCTCTCTCTCTCTCTCTCTCTCTCTCTCTCTCTCTCTCTCTCTCTCTCTCTCTCTCTCTCTCTCTCTCTCTCTCTCCAGTAACTTATGTCAAGTAAAGTTTGAAATACAGTATTAATAGTAGCAGTGTTAACTCTGCTTTGATTTTCAGCCATTTGCTTTGCTTTACACCATTTAATGTGTCAGAGTGAAATCCCGTTCGAATAATCATAGACTCAGACCTGTTGCAGTTGTGCTTTAAAGCTGGATACCCCTCCTAACGCCCCGCAGAGGGATGGAATCTGCGTTAGGTGTTATCCGAGTCGCACTCTCTACCCCTGGAGCTACCGCCTAAAATGTTAAATTAATAATATATGTGATGGAAAGTTATAAGGGTTGTGTGCAACTGTCCATGTATACTTACGAACTTTTGAATCAAATACTTATTAGATGTATACATAGAAAGGGGACACGAGGTTTAGCACATAGAAATGAAAACGAGGTTTCGTACAGAGAACGACGTTTCGTATCTAAAATCGGACGAGGTTTCGTACATAGATTTTTATTCAAAAATTAATTATGAGCCAATTCAGTAATTATTGTAAATAAAGTGTTACTTGTTCCAATCTTTAATGTATTTGATATACTAGTGCAGGAGGCCCATATAGGGGGTTCCCAAAACGTTAAAAGAAAAAAATCCAAAGTATATTTATTTTTTTTATGATGTGACACCAGGACGGGCCAATAAAATAAAATAAAATAAAACAGCCCCCATCGAGCCTGGGCACGAAGAATACACTAAGTAAAAAGTAAGAGATGCAAAAGTGTAATGACCTGTCATAAGTGAAGGGATAATAAGAGGTGTGTAATGAATATCCAAGAATATTCAGTGTTGATGTAGGCATAAAATATAACCGTCACTGAAGGAAAACTTAACATCGAACTGTCCTGGACAGTCGTATTCAAGTTTAAAAATCCTTCAGCTGTAGTATCGCAACGGGCGGCTGGTATTAATTAAATAGTGATTTTATTTTAAAATATACATATAAACATAGTTATTTACATAATTATTTACGAAAACATATCATTAGGTTAGGTTAGGATTATTATTTAGCGAGGTTAAGTGTTAAATAAACGGCCCTTAATCTTTCATATCAAAGATATCAAAATCTTTAGATCTCCTGTGTTAATTATCAGTCACAGTTGAAATATAATTAAAGTGTAAGATTAATTAGGATTTGAAAAATGAAATATATAGGTAAGTATTTATACTAATATATGCATCTAGAATGAATTAAAAAAAAAAGTATAAATAAACGTAAAATCAAAAGATAAAGACAAACTAAAATGCACTTTACCACCAAAATACCCAACAGCACCCCCATTTTTCCACATTGAAACACATCGGAAAAACGAACAGGTCCGACCAGTAGTTAACATAATTTATGTGCAAAATCACGTGACATACTAAAATGGAGTTTTTTTTTATATAAACAGCCAATAATATCGTGGCGTTTTATTTCCTAAACAAAAGTTCAAGTTATTGAACTTTTCTATTGTACGATATCTCGTTCTCTGTTGTACGAAACCTCGTTTTGTTTATATGCGAAACGTCGTATGTACGAAACCTCAGTAATCCACATAGAAAGCATAAAACAAATCAAAGATAATTTAAAACTTCATTGCATCTGCTAGTTCAGTGCCCGTATAAATATAGCTTCATTCATTGTTCACTTTTCATTTTCTTACACTCCATAGAGGCTTGGTTAGGGGATGTAAATGATTTTTAATAATTCTTTTAGATGAATAAAGAAAATATAACTCCACACTATGTCCTGTGTCTTATTGAGTATCAAAACTGCCCTGACAAACTCTTGAGTAATTAATAGCTGCTCATTTTGTTAATCTAGAATAGGTAATGTTAAAAATACAGCATATCCCATTGGGATACTACAACTGAAGGTTTTTGAACTTAAATAGGACAGTCCAGGACAGTTCGATCTTAAGTCTTCCTTTGGTTATGGTTCTTTTTCTATGGCTACATCTACTCTGAATATTCTTGGATATTCATTACACATCTCTTATTATCCCTTCACATCTGACAAGTCATTACACTCTCCATCTCTGTTTCTCTTTATGTATTCTTCGTGCCCAGGCCTGATGAGGGCTGTTTTATTATTTCTTTTGGCCTGTCCTGGTGTCACACGTCATAAGAAAAAAAAATATCACTTATAATGGGCTTAATATTTAGGTCTACCTTGGTGCTGAAGGAGTCATTATCATAATCAGTGCCCAGCAGCTTTTAATTCGTTTTCATGTGAAATTTTTGTTTATGAGGGTGTATAGGGCACTAACCAGTTTCATGTTTCCGAGAAAATTTTATGGTTTTCATTGGGTGTGTTGAAATGAGTCATTGTCTTACTGTCTTATTGTTATTCTTCTTGAAGTTAGATCACTCTCTTTGCTTTTGAGATGAAACTTCCTCAAATCTAAAACCTTCAGAACCTCTTGATTATTGAATAATAATTCTTAACAATTCTCATTCAAAATGTTCATGCTTCTTGTTGCTTTAGGAAAAAGATGGTGTCAAGGATGAATTACAGCCATCATCTTTGCCAGCAAAGTTGATGTGAGGCAATTTATTCCATTTAGATAAGAAAATTTCTTAGATTGATGATGGGTAGTTAGTTTTTTAAAACAAAAATAAAGAAGCAACTTCTGAAATATTTCAACCCAGATTTTGAACTAGCTCTTACTAAGTTTCAGAATTTCCCAAGTGGTGTTACAGTATATTTCACATTATTAGACCTTATTGTTTTGATCACGCATGTGGTAATTGATTTTCGACTTAAGCACATTTTATAATTTTTCTAAGATGTATCGCATGCTAATTCCTAGCTATTCGTATATTAAAATTAATAAATCTCGGGATAGCTGATTGAATTGATGAGAAGGTCCTGTTATTTTGTTGTTGTTGCATTAACTATTAGAGTATGATGTTGTATTATAATTTCACAGCTTGAAATTTCATATTGAACATATGAATCTTTACATGTACTTTTATTATTATTATTATTATTATTATTATTATTATTATTATTATTATTATTATTATTATTATTATTATTATCATCATCATCATAATAGCTATAGAGGTATAGTACAGTGGTGCCCTCAACCCCCGAATTTAATCCATTCCCAAAACTTGTTTGTGGGATGGTTTGTTTGTAGGTTGGTTTTATTTTTCCCATTGAAAAGCATGTAAATTCAATTAATCCGTTCCTAGTCTAAACAAATATTCATTTTAAAAATTTTCGAGTTGGTTAAAACATGAAATATAATACAGGCTATATGCAGTATACTGTATACTCTAAAAGGAAAATTACATTAATAATAGAAATACAGTACTGTATTTACCTTTGTGGATGATTGTTGCTGGCGGAAACACGAGGTTTCACACATAGGCGTTTTGTACATGAAAATAAAAACGAAGTTTCGTACAGTGAACGACATTTCGTATATAAAATCGGACGAGGTTTTGTACATAGATTTTTTTTTTCAAAAATGGATTTTGAGCCAATTCAGTAATTATTGCTAATAAAGTGTTACTTGTTCCAATCTCTAATGTACTGTATTTGATATACTATTGCAGGAGGCCCATTTTGGGGGTTCTCAAAATGTTAAAAGAAAAAAATCCAAAGTAAAATATTAATTAAAAGGGATTTTATTTTAAAATATACTTATAAACATAAGCCCATTTTGGGGGTTCCCAAAGCATTAAAAGAAAAAAATCCAAAGTCAAATATTAATTAAAAAGTTATTTTATTTTAGAATATACGGACTAATATATAGCGAGGTTAAGTGCTAAATAAATGGCCCATAATCTTTCACATCAAAGATATCAAAATATTTAGATATCCTGTGTTACTTATCAGTCACAGTTGAAATATAATTAAAGTGTAAGATTAATTAGGATTTGAAAAATGAAATATATAGGTAAGTATTAATACTAATATATGCATCTAGAATGAATAAAAAAAAAATAAAGACAAACTAAAATGCACTTTACCGACAAAATATACGCCGAAATACCCAACAGCGAAAAGTCCAATTCATTAAACTTTTCTATTTTGTATTGTACGAAACCTCGTTTTGTTATATACGAAACGCCGTATGTACGAAACTTCATGTAGCCATTGCTGGCATATGTGGTTGGTGGTGAAGGTGGAGGAGGAGGACGGGGACTAATTTTTGGAAGGAGAGTCTCCTTCCATAAAAACGTTAGGGAACTTCCGATACAGGCTGTATTTCTGGTGTTTTCTCTCTTCTCTTTTGGTAGCTGCTTCCTTGCCTACTGGCACAAGGAGATGCTCCAGAGAACTTTATCTTTTAGTTTTTTGGTAAATTTTTCTAAAAATATTCATTGCATTGTCATTTACCATGTTCACTACTCTATGACCCATAGTTTTATCTGGGTGGTGATTCTCAATAAAAGCCTGCACATCATTCCACTTACTAAAATTTTTTTAAAATTCTTCACTGGACACCTTTACCCTCTCACCCCCCTTCTCCGGTGACTGCTCCTCTCGGAGAATCGTCACCTGTTCACGTTGCAACTCAGTTAATTTACCCGTAGTATGTTCTTTGTGGTCCTCCCCGTCCTGCTCATTGACCTCCAAGCCCAAACTTTTCCCGTGGCCACAATTTCACTCACAATTTGAATAGCTAACTCCTTCTTGAAACCTTCAAAGAGTCTTTTAGTCACACAACCTGGCCGAAGTTTCCTCCAGGCGGAGTTCAACGTGGGATATGAGACCTCCTTCCATGCTTTGTCAATGAGGCCAATGCATTGGAGGATATTAAAGTGGTCTTTCCAGAAATCACGAAGGGTTAAATCAGTGTCATTGGTGACCTGGAAACATTTGGCTAAAAGACCCTTCGTATACAACTTCTTAAAATTAGAAATTACCTGCTGGTCCACGGGCTGGAGGATAGGATTGGTGTTGGGAGGCAGAAATTTGACTTTTATGAAGTCATACTGTATAACGAGATCTTCCACACCTGGAGGATGGGCAGGAGCATTATCCATTATGAGGAGACACTTAAGGGGCAAATAATTTCCCTCAAGATACTTTTTTACTCTTGGCGTAAACAATTCAATCAGCCACTCTAGGAATAAAATCCATGTGACCCAAGCCTTTGGATTTGACCTCCACATTACTGGAAGGCTAGCCTTCAACACGTTATTGCGCTTAAAAACGTGGATTTTCAGAGTGGTAAAATAAATGCGGCTTGATATTATAGCCCCCACTAGCATTAGCGCACAATAAAAGTGTAAGCCTGTCATTCATTGGGTTGTGGCCAAGCAGTGACTTCTCTTGGGTTATATAGGTAGTTTTGAGCATTTTCCAAAAGAGTCCCACTTCATCACTGTTAAACACTTGTTGCAGGATATTGCCTTCACTCTCGATAAAATTTGCGAATTTCTTCGTGTAAGAATCCGTTGCCTTTTGGTTGGAACTAGTCGCCTCTCCATGTCTAATGACGGTATGAATCACTGTTTGTCTACGAAAGTGTTCAAACCAGCTTCTGCTGGCTTTAAAGTCCTCAGCTAAAGCGTCACTAGAACTCGGAGAGTTTGCTACTAAATCTTGGTGGATTTGCAAAGCTTTGGCGTATATTATGGCCTTGCTAATACTATCTCCAATCTACTGTTTTTCATTTATCCACAGCAACAATAGCTTTTCTACCTCTTGTATTAACTGACCTTTTCTTCGTTAATATATTTACTCCCTTAGCCACATCAGCCGCCTTATACATCTGTTTACTCTTTAAAATCGTACAGGTAGTCGATTTTGCCACGTTGTACTGCTTGGCAAGATCAGACACGCGAACACCATTTTCAAACTTAGAAATTATTTCTTTCTTCTTGTCAATTGTTATGTGTCTAGGGTGTTTGACGCCACTGTCACTAACGGTTTTTGCTTTCTTAGGAGCCATAATAACGGCTATCTGAAAGGTAAACAATGGATAATAAAGCAAGAACTACGAACATATCACAAATGAACTATGCAGCGTGGACACCAATCCAGAACTGAGAGCTGGCGAGCGGGAGACTTGGTCGCCTGGCCGACACATGTGTGTTCGTGGGTTGGTTTTTGTTTGTGACTTGGGGTCAAAATTTGTTCAAAATTTTGTTTGTGGGTTGGTTTGTTCGTGGGAACAGGCGTTAGTAGGTTGGGGTCAGCACTGTATATACACCTTGTTCCTCTTTTCCGTTTTTTATTTTTTAACCGCAAAATTGCAATAACGCCCCAAATAAATAATTGTAAAAAAATACAAAATTCGCGAATAACGCCCATGCAAAAAAATTCGAAAAAAAAAATTAATTTTAGTAAAAATCGGCCTCCTCGGAGGCATTTTTCCCCCATCCTCCTCCTCTTCTGCCACCTAATGCGATCGGATATTATGAAGAAAATTGAAAAAAAGCATTAAGAAGAAACAGCAAACATATTTTCAATATAATATCTTCAGGGAAACAGCGTGTGAGGGTGCATCAGCTGATGTGGAAGTAGCAAAACGTTTGCAGATACAGGTTTGTTCTCCCGCATCCTACTTCCTTTCTACTGCTTAATGCAATCGGATATTATGAAGAAAATAAAAAAAAAGCATTAAGAACAAATAGCAAACATATTTTCAATATAATATCGTTAGGGAATTAGCGTGTGAGGGTGCATCAGCTGATACGGAAGTGTGACAAAAGGTTAAAGGTTGCCAGTGTTTCAGTTCCGATATCCATCTGAGATTCTTCTCAGAACGTCAGCCGGGGCAATCCCCAACCCCCCACTGTGGTGCTCATCCACAGCGGTGACCTTCCCAGTAAACAGCTTAAACTCTCGTATGCATCCTCGTCCTCACTGCCACCATCAGTGTTGCCAGAATAGATGAATGTTGCCAGAATAGATGAATTAGAGAAATGATGAATATAGAAAATATGCATCTAAGGTGGTAAGTTATTTTAAGTATCTTAAATATCAAGTACATTTCTATTTGAATCACAGTATGTATTACCATCTTGTAATTAATATATATCTTAAATTGTACCATACATTTGTTATGTGTCTAGGGTGTTTGACGCCACTGTCACTAACGCTTTTAACTTTCTTAGGAGCCATAATAAGGGCTATCTGAAAGGTAAACAATGGAAATAAAGCAAGAACTACGAACATATCACAAATGAACTATGCAGCGTGGGTACCACTCCAGAACTGAGAGCTGGCGAGCGGGAAACTTGGTCGACTGGCCAACACATTTGTGTTCGTGGGTTGGTTTTTGTTTGTGACTTGGGGTCAAAATTTGCTCAAAATTTTGTTTGTGGGTTGGTTTGTTCGTGGGAACTGGTGTTTTTAGGTTGGGGTCAGCACTGTATATACACCTTGTTCCTTTTTTCTGTGCTTTTTTTTTTAACTGCAAAATTGCAATAACGCCCCAAAAAAATAATTGTAAAAAAATACGAAATTCGCGAATAACGCCCATGCAAAAAAATTCGAAAAAAAATGTTCAGTTTAGTAAAAAAAAAAAATCAACCGCCTCGGAGGCACTTTTCTGCCATCCTCTTCCTCTTCTGCCGCTTAATATGATTCGATATTATGAAGAAAAAAAAAAAAAGCATTAACAAGAAACAGCAAACATATTTTCAATATAATATCGCCAGGGAAACAGCGTGTGAGGGTGCATCAGCTGATACGGAAGTAGCAAAATGTTTGCCGATAGAGGTTTGTTCTCCCGCATCCTACTTCTCTTCTACCGCTTAATGCGATCGGATATTTTGAAGAAAATTGAAAAAAGCATTAAGAACAAATAGCAAACATATTTTCAATATAATATCGTTAGGGAATTAGCGTGTGAGGGTGCATCAGCTGGTACGGAAGTGTGACAAAAAGTATGCATCCTCATCCTCACTGCCACCATCAGTGTTGCCAGAATAGATGAATTAGAGAAATGATAAATATAAAAAATATACAGCTAAGGTGGTAAGTTATTTCAAGTATCTTAAATATGAAGTACATTTTTATTTAAATCACAGTATGTACTACCAGCTTGTAATTAATATATATCTTAAACTGTACCATACGTTTGTAAATAAAAACATCTGCTTTATCTGGCAACCATGGCCACCATGCACATCCCAGTGTAAGCCTGTTGCCAACGGCATAATAGAGTGCATTAATTTGTTTACTATACAGTAAATCTGTATATCTTTTATACTGTACACTATTTGCATGATAATACAAATAACTACAGGTCTTTCTGCTTTGTTATGTACTTATAAAATATGTTTTACTTATCTTATATCTTTGGTTATAGTGTGTCTATGGACGGTTGTGGAACGAGCTATGCCTTCTATCATTGTTTCCTATGGAAAATGACTGTTTTTTTTTACACGATTTTCCATTTACCCGTGACTTCTGAGAACCTATCTCCGCGCTATTCTGAGAACTAGGCCTACTTTGGTTTAGTGTCCCGTCTAACCTTTGAATATGCCCACAAAGATCAATTTCCCTGTATTTTTTTTTTTATTTAAAATGTGTTTTATATATTTTTTTATTGATTTTGATCAATTACCTTAAGTTGAGAGGGAGAATGAAATCTTGTTCTGGTTTCCTTTATCTTTTGGATATGAATGCACTTATAGATGGAGTTAAGTGTTTTTTAGACTTACAGAAATTTAAATAGTTATGAGACATTTGAAATTTTTGTGTGTACTTAAATGTGTTCTTGGCAAAGAGCCCTACACATATAACTTCCCGTCTCCTTGTTGTTTTAGTTTTATCCACTAAAACATATTGTATCTATCCTTAAAGCTGTAAAGGCATTTAGCACACTGTATCTCTCTTACAATTTCCAGTTATCAGCTATTCTTACATTGACAAAATTCTTGCAAAGAAGTTTTCTTACAAAGCTTTAAATCTCTAGATCTAGAACCACTTATCTCTAAATATCATCTCTGTTAAAACCATGAATTAATTTAAAAACCGTTACCATATTCCCCCTTACTCTCTCTTCGAATAATTGTAACTTTAACTTCTTCAACCTCTCCTCATAATTTCCCCTGAAAAGTTCTAATAATTTTGTTTGCCTTCTCAGATGCCATGTTGTCTCATTGGCAAAAAATTGAAGACACAATACGTGAAGGAAGATATGTTTTCTCAGTGGTAGCTCCATAAGTTTACAAACTATGTTAGTCAGTAAAACAAGCTTATTGATTTAAGCTGTGCCTCTCCCTCCATTTTTTAATCTTAGGTACCACATTCGCTTGTTTCCAGCATCTTGTCATCTCCCCAGATTCCAGCAACTTGTGATATATGATGCATACTGTTTCAGATAATGGTGCTGCACTTTCTTAATTACATTACGGGATATATTGTGAGGCCTTATAGCATTTTGAGCATCTAATTCCATTACTGCTCTGTATACATTTGAAGTTTAAAAGACAGTGTTCTCCAATACTGGCCCATTTTCTCTTAACCTGGTAATAAGTTGGGGGTGATTATTATCTATTGTAAATACTGACTGTGAAACTCCTTTTTCTTTTATTAACAGATCTCTTCATTTGTCACAGCATATGCTTCCGTCTGCCCTTTTCAGCATTAAAACTTGTTCTTTGACCTTTAAGTTCCCTCTGACAAAGCCTTGAAAAAGTTTTGTATTTCTCTTAGCTCTCCTCATAGTATCTCTCATATGCCTTCTCTACTTCACTTCTTTTTCTAAGATACTCCTTTCTTGGTCATTTTATAACTCTGATGGGCATTAATACTCCTTCTTCTCCTATACCTATTGCAGCATTTTTCCCTCCACTCCTTTTCCCTCTTACTTTCATTATACTTTCCTTTACACACAGTTTAGAAATCTTGCTCCCAAATAATCCTCTTCACCATGTGGGTCAAGACCATTCCAGTCTGTATCTCTTTCATTAAAATCCCCATAATTAATATCCTACACTTTCTTTCACATGAAATGTTTACAGCTGAATTTATAACTTAAAATATACCTATATTGCTTTCATCATATACTTCTAGACTATATAAATTCCTTGGTGAATTATATACTTCTCATTTCTTCCCTCAGTTTTTACATTTTTCCAATTCTTCGTCTGTTCTGTTAGATTAGATGAAAACTGTCCTATATTCTTGACAGTCTTTTATATCTTTTTTCCTTATCAGTAACTGTTTACGAATATCCTTTCTATTCTTTGATTAATCATGCTTTCACTCCCGAGCTTACTTACCAAGTCAGTGAATGCTGAAATTAATAATTTGAATCACATAATACTCTAAGTTTCCATATCACTTCTAAAGCCTTAACCTTATTATGTTCGTTTCTCCCCTGCCATGTTGACTCTTGAGATTCACATATCCTGAGATCATCACTAACTTTTCTTTATCAAATGCTTGTTTGATCAAAGGTCTTGTACTCACAATCGTAAGTTCTCTCATTTTTTCAATTTCAGTTTCCCTGTATCATTTATACCCATATATTCCATTGCCAAATATCACTGCCTCTTTAATTGCCATATTTTTTATTTTTTTTTTTCACTATCATAGAACCACTTTGTAATACTCTTGATATTTTTTGATTCAGCTCCTGAAGATCTCTTCTGAACTGTTTAATATACAGTATTCCTTTATTTGGACATTCTAAGCAGCTATTTTGTCTCCCTCAGAAGATATCAACGCACTAACATTGAAGCTATCACCCAACTCTTTGTTAAGATTGTCTTGATTTGATATAGTGTGCTCCTGTTCTTTTCCTCTTTCAAGCTTGTTTAATTCTATTTTCTAGTTCTTGTCTCTCCCTCTCTTGTGTCGTTATTTCTCCTTTCAAAATTATCCATCCACAGTTTCTCTTAAGTGTTATGTTTTCTTTCATTACTTTATTAAACTTTTTAAAAATCTCTTTCCTTATTTTGCATTTTTGCATCCAGATTCTATACTTTTTCTGAAAGGTTTTAAACTCATTTCGTAACTTTGCATAGCATTTCCCGCACTTTCCTCCCTTACCCTTTCCTTGGCCGTGTGGGGAAAATATCAATGACATTGTTGTGTGTGGGCTACCAGGTATTGAATGTCCTTCAAACTTATAATTTTTTACAAATTTACTTGATCCTTTTCCAGCATTTGTGACATCTAAAGAACATTTCCCTCAGGGCTTAAATGGCAAATGTCCTGCAATTGGGACAATAATAATTTTGAATTAACCAGTCATCCCCTCAAGTTGTAGTGAAGAGGAAGTCGATATCTGGCATCTGGAGTTGTGATGCCATACATAAGAGTCAGTGTTTTAACCTACTGCTGTACTTAAAAGGAGTCAGTAGTTTGTCACATTTCAAGGGGGAGACTACAGAATTTTTGTCACTGAGATGTGGCAGCCATCTCCACACACTGAGGTGTAATGAATTTTATGGATAGCAAAGGATTAAGCCTCTCAAGATTTCAGGTATATATTCTAGGGGGTGCTGAAAAGTTTCTGGCTTTGGATAAAAGAAAATACAGGAAGATTAATTAATTGTAATTGTATTCAACATATTCTCCTCTCAGATTCACATGCTTATTGCAGCGGCCCTTCAGTTTTTCTAAGCCCTGCAAAAAGAACTTGGAAGATTGGGCCTTCAACCAGGCCTCTCTAGCAGCGATCACTTCTGAATCGGAGTGAAATTTTGTTCCTTTGAGATGTTTTTCAGATATCAAAAGAGGTGATAGTCAGAGGGGGCCAAGTCTGGAGAGTAAGGCGGGTTGTCTACCAGTTCGAAGCCAAAGTCGTGTATTTTCCGTAGAGCTTCATGTGCTGTGTGTGCTGGTGCACTGTCCTGCAAAAACAGGACACCATGGCTCAGCTTTCTGTGGCATTTCTGCTGCAATGCTTCATGCAGTTCATCCAACAGACATGTATTCTTTGTTGATGGTGCGACTCTTTGGCAAATAATTTATGAGGAGTACTTCATCTTTGTCTTGGAACCCTGAAGCCAGAATCATTCCAGCTGACTCTTAGGTCTGATACTTCTTGGGATAAGGTGAATAGCTGAGCCGCCACTCTTTTAATTGCTGCTTGGTGTGTAGATCAGAGTGATGAAGCCAAGTTTCATTCATGGTGACTAAACAAGCCATAAATTTCAGCCTTCCCCATTCCAAACTGGTCCAAAGTCAACTTTGATAGCATTTCTGATCTACTTTCAGGTATTTCGCCACCCATTTTGCAGAAATCTTTCTCATATCAGAATGTTGTGGATGATGTGGCCAACTCTTGCTGGATATTCCCAGACTCTCAGCTATGACTTAATCCAGAGCATCATGACGTGCACAGCGTCGGCTTTGTCCTCTGTGGTTGCGGAAATTGGCAGTTCTGACTGGGGTTCATCTGTAACCTTGAAATGACCAGTCCAAAAGCATGACACCCAGATTTTCACATTGGAGTTTGATACCATTCATCTTTCAAGACTTCTTTCATCTCGTCATAGATTTCCACCACTCCTTTGCCCTGCAAGAAGAACAACTTCATGTCCACCCGTGCTTCAGTTTTACGAAAATCCACTGTAGGACCTGCCATCATGCATTAAGCCAAGCAAAAGAGAGAAAAATAAATTGTACATTATATATATATTTTTTTTTTGCTTATCTCCTAAATAGTTGTCCAACCTCCCCTGTGAAGGTAACAACTCTACCCTTCGTTATACTCTTGAAGCCAGTAACTTTTCAGCACCCCCTCGTATATGTGCTCTCAGACCCTGGTATTTGAACATAATTTATTCCTGAAAATAGTTCGAAAATCAAAAAGTTTGAAATCCAAAGCAAGTTTTCCCCAGGAGTCAGAGACGAATCCTTACCAAAACCTTGACTAGAACATTTCATGCACAAATTTGTGAACAAAGGCAGTAAAAATCAGTAAAGCTTACAAAAAAAAAAAAAAAACCACAATACAGATAGATAAAATTTAGAACAAAATTTAATTCATCGTTCCTGTGTGGAAGGGAGTAGATGGTGTAAGTGGTAGATGGTGAGGATGGGGAAGGGGAGAGATGTTATTGCTTACTTAAAACTTTTGCTGTCTACAACATCAGCTCTCTTGATCACCTATGTGTTTGAGAAAAGTACAGATTGTTGATTTTGAGTTACCCTGTTGATTGATAAGGTCACATATGAATGCCGTTTTCATATTTGGCCATGATTTCTACTTCTGTGTTGTGGCTCTAACCACTTCATTAGGCCTTGGTAACTATAGTTAACTTCTCTGGCCCCCTGCTGGCTTATTTAATAGTACTGTACTGTTCTGTACTGTGTATTTTAAGAAGTACACAGAACATAGAGAAACAATGAAATATAGCATTTTATTTATATAATAACAGAAAGAACAGAAACACATAAGGAGTGTTATTGTAAAAGCAGAACTCCTGAACAACACTTGAACCTGTACTAAAACAAGAAAAGGCACTGCAAATTAGTGCTGCACGAATAGTAATCAATTATAAAGATGATGAAAGGCACTTCAAATTCGTGCAGATAGCTGCATGAATATATATTGTTTAGAAAACGAAATGGCATCTTGTTCACATACAGTATTTCATTGTTTCATTGCTTCATTTTTTCTGGAAAAATCATTGCTAATAATCTATTATTTATAGACACATACATCAGAATGAATTAAACAGCAAACTTATGTGGAGATTTGCACAAATAACGTTTATTATAAGATACAATGAAATTTAATGTTCAGGTACAATATTTTGTTAATTCATTTTGTGCCATTTCGTTGCTTCAAGAAATGTCACTTCTAAACTCTACTATATAACTTATTAAAGATAATGAAATACTGGATCGAGCAGAAATATACACCATTAATTAATTTATTATAAACAACTATGGATTATTGTTCAGGTACAATATATATCTTCTTTATTTGAATTATTTGTTTCAACAAAAGTCACTGCAAATAATTATAATACTTTCTATAGCATACATAATGAAATGCACAGTGAATTTGTATGGAGATATGCATGAATGTATAATTTATTATAAAAGACAATGAAATTTTGTTAGGTAGAAAATCACGTTGCTTCAATGTGTTTCATTTTATTGTTTCAAGAAAAATCACAATGAATTTGTGCTTAGATCGTCACAAATATTTTTTTTTAAACGATGAAAACATGAAATTCAACAAAAGGCACTTCAGATTTGCATTATTGATAATTATGTAGAGATTAGCTTTTGTAGACAGCTGCTGCTAAATTGAGACCATCTGAGCCCACATGGTGGTCGTGTGGACTGTGCATCATGTGTCCCAAAGTTCAAATTCCTAGAATAAGTATGAAAACCAGTGCAAGGTTTGGCCCAAAAATGTTTGAAAACCGAAAGTTCGATCTCTGTGAACGACGCACAAATACAAACTTCGCTCGCTGAACAGTTTGTTGAGCGTGGTGGAAGATGTTGTCTCTCAGTGTTGTTGTGTAAGTATAGATCAAGTTGATGTTGTTATTTAATTATTTGGTTATGTGAAGGACTTAGTTTTAATTTTTCTTTTTTTAAATTACCAAATACATAGTTGAAAATATGATCTTCATGGGGAACAATATTTTGAGCGTGGCGAAAGAATATGTCGTCATGTGGCATTAGACTAAAGATGTGTCACCCAGTTTCTGCTTGTACACCATATTATTCTTATGCTTATTCGCTCATTGGTTCGTTTTGCTCATGTTTGTGATACTTATTGACGACATATACTTTGCCTCCCAAGTGTATAGGAGCTTCTTGTAATGGCAGTGCTTCAAAGAAAAGGAAAGTCATCACCATGGAAGTAGAAGTAGTTATAGTAAAACATTTGCAAAAGGGAGAAAGTGCTGTCAACATAGGCCGATCACTGGGCTTAAAACCGTCTGACTGTGGCGACTATTATTAAAGATAAAGATCACATCCTTAAACATGTGAAAGGTTCTGCTCCTATGAAATCCACTCTGATTACTAATCAGCCTAGTGGCCTAATGATCAAGATGGAGAGGTTATTAGTGCTTTGGCTGGGTGACCAGCATCAATGGTGTATCCCAGTAAGCCACCTGTTGATCCAGGAAAAAGCTAAAAGATAGTTTAAAGCAGCAAAAATGGAAAAGAGGGGAAGGGAGTGAAAGCGAATAGTTTGTGGCAAGTAGGGGTTGATTTATGCGGTCTAAGGCTCGTGTTAAATTGCTTAACTTAAGGTGCAAGGTGAAGCTGCTATTGGTGATGAGAAAGGAGCAAGTGATTTTCCTAGTGCGTTGGCCGAGGTAATTAAAGAGGGGGTTTACCGTGTGAACAAGTGTTTATCGTGGATGAGTCTGGCTTATTCTGGATGTGTCTGCTTAGTTGTACGTACACCGCCAAGGAGGAGAAGACAGCACCAGGCCATAAAGTCGGCAATGAGAAACTGACTGCTTTTAGGGGGTAATGCTGCTGGAGACTTCAAGCTGGTGTCCTTGGCAGAAAATCCAAGGGCATTCTAGGGCATTGGAAGGCTCAGCTGTTTGTCATTTGGAAGTTCAACAAGAAGTCTTGAGTAAGCCTTCAGATTTTTGAGGACTGGATCAGCAAGTATTTTGTGCCAGAAGTGGAGAGGTACTGTTCTTCCAAGGGCCTGCCCTTTAAGGTGTTGCTTGTGCTGGACAGTGCCCCTAGTCACCCTGCCATTTGGATGACTCATCCTAATGTCAAGGTGGTTTACTTTCCACCTACTACCACTGCCCTGTTACACCAATGGATCAGGGTGTCATTGCTTATTTCAAGGCCTACTGCCTCCAAAGGACAATCTCTATAGCTCTCAGGGCAACTGAGAAGGACAGGAACTAGACTCTCAAGGAGTTTTGGAAGTCTTACATTATTCTTTAAGCTGTCAAGAATATTTCTGATTCGTGGGAGGAAATTAAGGTGATGAACTTGAGTGGCATCTGGAAGAAACTATGTCCCCAGTTTGTAAAGACTTCCATGGCTTTGAGGAGACAGTTGAGGCTGTCACTTAGAACATTGTTGCCTTGAGAAAGGAGTTTAATTGGGAGGTGGGGACTGATGATGGCACAGAGCTGCTGGAATCTCATGGAGATTAGTTATCTGTTGAGGACCTCATTTAACTGGAGAAGCAGTTGATTGAAGAGGAGGAAGAAATGCTAAGCCCAGATTCCAGGAGATTTACAGTAAGGGCTTTGAAGAATGGTTTGTCCTGATAGAGGAAGGGTTGGCAAAGTTTGAGACTGAGGACCCCAACACTGCCAGGTACATTAAGGTCGCCAGAGGGGTCATAGATTCCCTGCAGTGGTACAGGTAAATTTGGGAGGAGACGACTATAGCTTTCTTTCTGAACGTTTCTTCAAGAAGGTAGAGCCCTTAGCTGCAGATCCTGTACCCTCTACAGACTCGCCTACCCCATTATCTCCAGCACATACTGCAGGTTTTCCTGCCTCTCCAGACTCACCTGCCCTAGTCTTTCCAGCACATGCCTCTCCAGCCTCCTCCTCTCATTAAGTCTTTCTTTCCCTC
The DNA here is from genome assembly GCA_037179515.1 of Halocaridina rubra. Lineage (NCBI taxonomy): Eukaryota > Metazoa > Arthropoda > Malacostraca > Decapoda > Atyidae > Halocaridina > Halocaridina rubra. The sequence continues at coordinate 34,785 of JAXCGZ010023170.1, forward strand.
CCTTGCATGCAATTCCCTTTCCAGTGCGAAAACCAACCACAGGAGTAAAGATAAGCAGTAATGTACTTTATATATGTCGTAGATTATGAATTTTACTATTGCATTAGCATATGTGGGTGACCTAGGTGCTTCTTCAGGTGTCTTCCAACTTACGCTGAAAATTGGGTTACGTTACATCTTGATGATACTTTGTTGAAAGTCGAGGACCCCCTGTATATATAATTTTGCATGAGTATTCCTTGCAAAAAATACGTTTTGACAAAAGGTGGATATTCTTAATGACGTGGGGGAGAGAATGATAGTCTCATATTTCTTTTTTGGCTTAGTAGATGACTAAAAAAGATTAAGGAGAACTCATGGATTGTAGGATCGTCCTCTTTGAATTTTGCTCCTGTAATAGAACGGCTGATAGAATGGTAAAGGTGATGGTCAGCAGGTTATTATGAAACCCTCTTATATCCCTTTTTGTTAAGTTGTAGGTATCTTGCTAGTTCTTGTGGGATATGATGTCATTATAAAAAAAATTGGTACATGTGCACTATACAACAGTGCAGTTAATTGTTATTTGTAGTGTACTTGTTTGAATTGTTCATACAGTGACATTTATCTGCAGATATTGTGCTGGTTTAACATGTTGGCATGGGTGTGATGGTTCACATATTGGTATTTGCTTTTGATTCCTAAAGGCATTTCCTGCAAACTTAAGTTCATATGATGATGAATAAAGTCACTTAATCTTTGTGAAAGTATTGTCGTCATGTCATAGATAAAATTTTTTTTACATGAAATTAATAAAAATAAACTTTTTGAGTGCTTTGTTCATTATGGTAATTGGGCTTGTTCTTTTTCTTCCTTGCAAGTTTTATTTTTTATGAGTGACACTGGGACCAAGAAAACTTTGAGATGAAGAAAAAGTAGCTGCTTAAGGACGAGGCAGAAATAAAGGATTAATAAATAGTAAGAAAATTACTGGCTGAAAGAATAGAGTAATGAAGACCTAGAAATATGCCATTATTAGGCCCAGAGATGACGATATATCAGCTTGTTGAAGGAAGAAAGGTCATAAGAGTTAGGAAGACAAATGGAGGAAGAGTTCCAGAATCTGGAAGTGGAAGGAAAGATGCAGTCACTGCACTGACCAATCTGCAAACTTCAAATCTTCAGGCAGTGCTTGTGTGATGAGGCTGCTTGGTGTGCATTACCCAGCTTCTCCAGCGGGAGAGGGATGCAACTCGCCTACTCATTAGAGCAGGGATGGGAGTATTACCCTTAGAAAAGAGCAAGAGATTAGAGATCCATTGAAGAGGAATGGATTTTCATTGATTCCTATTTCTTCATCGTACTTCTGGCTATTTTCTTATAGCTACTCACTATTTTTCCCAGGCAATTTGTGATGGTTTCCTCTTTAGCCTCCACCAGTTATGTTTTATTTTTAATTTTTAATTAGAATCGTGATTAAAATGTCTGATACACTGTTCCTCACAGGGTTTCATGCTGTTAATAGATACAGTGTATTTTACCAATTATGATCATGGTCTCCATGATGTTTTGAAAGGTCACTCTTTAAGGTGCTTTATCCCATTATTGCTGTATGGTTTAATGTAAATGAAATGGTAATGTAAAACTCGCCTCCCCCCTCGTTTGGTTCGATGCTTACTTTAAGGGATATATGAACAGTTAAGTTGGTATGGTGATTTTGACATGCAGTACTTTGCATTGATAGCCATCACATTGAAAAACCAGTGGTCTTTGTTGTTGACAAAATTAAATATTATTCATTTTTTATATAGATTTAGCAGTTTGTTTTTAAAATGAATATTTTTATTTGTATATATGGTAAGATGAATTTAAACTTTAAGGAAAAATTTGATTTCTGCTGGTGTTCATTTACCCTACATTGATTTTCATATTGAACATTACCTCAGTCTAGTAGTTAATGTGGATTACATGAACCAGTATTTGTAGATGCTAATGCCATACGTAATTTTGAGTTTATATACGTATTAGAGATTACATATATGATGGTCATTGATGAAATTACTGAAGTTTAATTACAGCTTACCTCTTGCATCAAGTTAGTTTTGTATTTTGATATATATATTGTGTTTAAATAAACAGAATTATTATTATTATTATTATTATTATTATTATTATTATTATTATTATTATTATTTTGAATAGTACAGTGATAATAATATTAATTATATAGATATCATTTTATCTTTGAGTATGGTTATGGATAAAAAACCCAAATATCGTAAGCATAAACTTTCTGGTGATGCATCAGAACTGCAAGTTTCAGAGAATCCTTATATTCTAAGGTGAAAATATGAATGCACAATTTTCACATTCTCTTGGAACTTTTCAGATGAATTACATTGTTGGAAAGTTGACTTTTTTTCAAATATAAAAAATGATTCTTTGTAAAGTTTTTTGAATCCCTTGGCAAGCTTGATGTCATTCTATGGTGTGCTTGCTCTTAGATCCCTCTTACTGCTGTAGTTTTAAAGTATTGGCTGGTATGTCATTTGAGGTTTACTATGAGCAATTTGACTGAATAAATTTGTGGCCTTTATTTCAGATGGAAGGCACTTAGACTGGTACGATGAAAAAGACTGCAAAATCCCGGTCTACTGAGAGCTCTGCTGCTGCTGAGCGTTTAGCTGACTACAAGGGAGATGTGAGCACATTATTTATGTTGTTTGGATACGTGTGAAAGGATTTAATCTAATTTTTTTATGTATTTAAAAGCTATTCAAATATTCCTGCAAATTATTGAATGTTGGCATGTAATAATGTAATTATTAACTATTCATGAATTTGTTTGTATAAGTGTACTCAACAATGTTTTTGATTGTCTACCCTTATTGCAGCTTTATAAAAACATCCTGAAATAGGCCATCAGGAGATATAAAAACCAATATCTTCCCACTAACTCTACTTATCTTTTATTTAGTGTATAGTTGTATTTATAAAAATGATCTCTGGGCATTTTATTCGATTACATATTATAACAGATAATACTTGTTTTATGGGGATAATGATAGTGAAATTAAATACTTTTTAAATTAACATTTAAATATGCCTTTCATAGTAACTGATGTAGAAGTTTGACAACTGTAGGTGTAGAGTTTGAATGACATTTAAATGAATAATGGCTTTTTATACCCATTATAATATTGTTGAAAGTCAGTTTTAAGTGGTATTTTCATGCAATATCAAATTAAAGATGTTGATGTACAAGGTACTATCTAAAGAAAAGTATGAGTGCAGGCTTGTTCCTGGTAGTAGTTGTGTATGATTAAAGAAATCCTATTTGTGTCCTGTTTCAGTTGGGTGTAGGGTGTGCGGGGGAAGATCACGGCGGTGGTGGCATTGGCAGTAGTGGGGGAGGTGGTGGTGGAGGGGGTAATTCTGTAAGTGCTACCGTTTGTGGCTCAGCAACTGCTAACAGTGGATGCTTAGGTGGCAGCACTGGACAACAGTCGCCAGCACCAAAGGAAAGCACTGGCAACACTCCTGTGACCAATCAGCACACTCCACCTTCTACAGCAATTCGAGATCTTAGTATAAGGGGAATGAAGGTGAGGTGTGCCAGTCTATACTTCATATAACCTTATTGTATTCTTCTGCTTGTACATTTCAACAACTTTATTTTTCAGTTTTAAATGCCATATAGGAACATACTGTACTTAAATTTTTTCATTCATACCTAATTTTGTTGCTCTCTTTGTATACCTTGGTTATAAAGGCTCTGCTCTAGATCTTATTTTGCTTGGTGTGGACAGTTTTACCTTTGTTTCTAACTTTGTATAGCTGTGATACCAGTGCTGTATGTATTAACTATTCAGAGCCAAACTCTTTAGTTACACTGGATATCAGACTTTCCAAGTAAAATATTGTAATATATTGATATATGCAATCTGTAAGTGACCGTGGGTGTGGACTGCCTCATTATAGATCAAGTGTTTCAGCTACCTCTTGTGTATAACAATCCAGTATGAACAACTTCCTATTCCAAGCCAGACAGTGAAGAAGAACTCATTGTTGTATTGACTATAAAATGAATAGGCTTTTCTTTTGCATTTAGACTAATCTTATATGAAAGTTTTTATTGTTATTAAAAAATTTCCTGAGTATTCTTTATCAGTGATCTATGAATGCTTTGTGGATAAATTTTTGCTAATATTTCTTGCTGTATTGTATGAAGTTGTGTGGTTAGTGTCACTGTAGTTATTTGAGGCTCTCCTTTTTTAACTCGTAAATCTGATATTAGTCAAATGTAAAATTGTTTACTATAATAAGAAAGGCAGCGGAAATTTCCCTGAAAGAATTCTATTCATGCGGTGATAGAATATGCTTAGTTTTCCATTGTAGGTTTGTTCATATGAGTCAGTGTTATTGTTTTCAAGGATTTGCATTGAATGTATTTCTTAGACTGTATAATTGCTATGGCTGATGCGAAGTGTGTATAAATGTTGCATTTATAAAGTACTCCTAATACCCTTAATTATGGGTCTCTTATCAGGGTCTTAAGGTTAATGTAGCATTGTAAGACCTGTAATTCATTTGTATCCTCTCAAAAATTTTTTTTTAATAAGTATGTGACTTTCTAAATTATTGTTAGTGTGAAATTGAATTTTATTTTAAAGTAACTTCTAAAGTTGTATAGGATGGAATTATTTTGTCAAATGGATAAAGTCATCACATTTGCCTCACATATGATTTTCTCTTAACTTTTTGAGATCTCTAAGTGTATAGCTGTAAGTGTAACTTGTGTAAAACTATTTCTAATTGGTAAACTTTACTCTTTACTCTTTGTTCTCTTGCTAGGAAAAGAAGCCATCCACCAGTTCATTGGGGTCAGGAGACAAGGTGGTTCGAGTTTTAGTCGATGACTCTAAACCGAAACCTACAACCAAGAAAAATAAACCTATACAAGCTGACTTAGATGTCTCCAAGGAATTTAGCAGGTATATTTTGCCAGAGTTATTATTGTTTATTTCTGATGGCGAGCGAAAAGAATTCACTCTCATTTTCCTTGCATCCTTTGGAAGCCATGAAGAGGGACAACGAGTCAGAGTTGTAGCAGTGCCTCCTTTTGCGATTCACCTTACCTAGCTGAACATAAATTATTGATGAGACAAAGATCGTGAAATGTGGCATTGTGATTTAAAACATGATTATGTATCATCTTTATCCTGTTGGTGGGTGAAAGAGAATTCTTTGTTTCATATGTGGTACAGCAGGCAGTTGAAATTCATATTGTGGTGAAGGGAGGGAAAGAATTAATTTTTGTGTTTCATATGTGACACAGCAAACAATTGAAATTCATATTGTGGTGAAGGGAGAGAGACTGCAAGATTAAGGGGGGATATGGCGACGGTTTTTAAATGCCTTCATTTTTATGACAGTGGATAGGGATCAATATTTTGATATGGCTGGCACTAGAACTAGAGGTCATAGTTTGAAGCTTCGTAAGAAAACTTCTTTGCAGGATGTAAGGAAGTACTTTTTTAGTGTAAGAGTAGTTGATAATTGGAATTCGCTAAGCGAGGAGGTAGTTAATGCTAACTCAATCCATAGTTTTAAGGACAAGTATAATAACTATCACAAAGTACAAAATGGAACTGACCAGGAGACGGGAAGTTGAGAGTGTGGGGCTCTCTCCTGGAAGCACAATTAGATAATTACACACACACACACACACAGTGTGTGTATTTTTTTGTATACATGCATGTATATTTGCATCATGAATGCTATAATTACTTGAAAATTAACTTAATCATGTTCTGCACACCATATGTGTTTAGTTTATGTATGTGGTATATCTTTCTCGTCTGTGTATATATATATATATATATATATATATATATATATATATATATATATATATATATATATATATATATATATATATATATATATATATATATATATATATATATATATATATATATATATTTTTTTTTTTTTTTTACCCCGACCGGAACTTGAACCTAGGACTTATAATTACTAAGTCAAGGCGCTAGCAACTACACCACAGAAGGTTAAAAGGAATCAGACCTTATAGCTTATATCTGCTATACTTAGGAATGAACGCATTCTATCTGAATGCCACTATGTTCATATTACAGATTCCCCAACCTCACTCGTGGTTTCATTTTCGCATTTTATTCAACTCCCAATCTCATTCTGGTAAAACTTTAACCAAATAAGCACATTACATATGTGAAAACATGAATAATTTATTTTATCCCGACCGGGACTTGAACCTAGGACTTATAATTAATAAGTCAAGGCGCTAGCAACTACACCACAGAAGGTTAAAAGGAATCAGACCTTATAGCTTATATCTGCTATACTTAGGAATGAACGCATTCTATCTGAATGCCGCTATGTTCATATTACAGATCCCTCAACCTCACTTGTGGCTTCATTTTCGCATTTAATTCAACTCACAATCTCATTCGGGCCCAACAATAACCTTATTTAAATAAGCACATTACATTTGTGAAAACATAAATAATTTTTTTTTACCCCGACCCGGACTTGAACCTAGGACTTATAATTACTAAGTCAAGGCGTGAGCAGCTACACCACAGAAGGTTAATAGGAATCAGACCTTATAGCTTATATCTGCTATACTTAGTAATGAACGCATTCTATCTGAATGCCACTACGTTCATATTACAAATCCCCCAACCTCACTCGTGGCTTCATTTTCGCATTTAATTCAACTCCCAATCTCATTCGGCCCCAACAATAACCTTATTTAAATAAGCACATTACATATGTGAAAATATGAATAATTTTTTTTACCCCGACCAGGACTTGAACCTAGGACATATAATTACTAAGTCAAGGCGCTAGCAACTACACCACAGAAGGTTAAAAGGAATCAGACCTTATAGCTTATATCTGCTATACTTAGGAATGAACGCATTCTATCTGAATACCACTATGTTCATATTACAGATCCCCCAACCTCTTTCGTGGCTTCATTTTCGCATTTAATTCAACTCCCAATCTCATTCCGGTAAAACAATAACCAAATAAGCACATTACATATGTGAAAACATGAATAATTTTTTTTACCCGACCAGGACTTGAACCTAGGACTTATAATTACTAAATCAAGGCGCTAGCAACTACACCACAGAAGGTTAAAATCAATCAGACCTTATAGCTTATATATGCTATACTTAGGAATGAATGCATTCCATCTGAATACCACTTATGTTCATATTACAGATTTCCCAAACTCACTCGTGGCTTCATTTTCGCATTTAATTCAACTCTCAATGTCATTCGGGCCCAACAATAACCAAATAAGCACATTACATTTGTGAAAACATGAATAATTTTTTTTTTATCCCGACCGGGACTTGAACCTATGACTCATAATCACTAAGTCAAGGTAATAGCAACTACACCACAGAAGGTTAAAATGAATCAGACCTTATAGCTTATATCTGCTATACTAAGTAATGAACGCATTCTATCTGAATGCCACTATGTTCATATTACAGATTCCCCAACCTCACTTGTGGCTTCATTTTCGCATTTAATTCAACTCCCAATCTTATTCGGGTCTAACAATAACCAAATAAGCACATTACATATGTGAAAACATGAATAATTTTTTTTACCCTGACCGGGACTTGAACCTAGGACTTATAATTACTACGTCAAGGCGCTAGCTACTACACCACAGAAGGTTAAAAGGAATCAGACCTTATAGCTTATATCTGCTACACTTAGGAATGAATGCATTCTATCTGAATGCCACTATGTTCATATTACAGATTCCCCAACCTCACTCGTGGCTTCATTTTCGCATTTAATTCAACTCCCAATCTCATTCGGGCCAAACAGTCACCAAATAAGCACATTACATATGTGAAAACATGAATCATTTTTTTTTACCCCAACCAGGACTTGAACCTAGGACTTATAAATACTAAGTCAAGGTGCTACCAACTACACCACAGAAGGTTAAAAGGAGTCAGACCTTATAGCTTACTTTTTCTCTCAGCTGACTTTGTTTACATTTACATTTCCTGCAGCACCGTCGATATGTAAAGAATATAGAATAATGTTTAAAACCAAGGAAAATATGTAATATGTACTATAATCTTGAAAATTAGAAAAACCCCAAATAGAGTGAGTAACTAAATATTTTATGAGTAAGATATTATGCCTGAATAGTGGCAAGCATCAGCTGATACGGAAGCGGCAAAATGTTTGCCAATAGGGATGCATTCTCTACACCACAGAAGGTTAAAAGGCATCAGACCTTATAGCTTATATCTGCTACACTTAGGAATGAATGCATTCTATCTGAATGCCACTATGTTCATATTACAGATTCCCCAACCTCACTCGTGGCTTCATTTTCGCATTTAATTCAACTCCCAATCTCATTCGGGCCAAACAGTCACCAAATAAGCACATTACATATGTGAAAACATGAATCATTTTTTTTACCCCAACCAGGACTTGAACCTAGGACTTATAAATACTAAGTCAAGGTGCTACCAACTACACCACAGAAGGTTAAAAGGAGTCAGACCTTATAGCTTACTTTTTCTCTCAGCTGACTTTGTTTACATTTACATTTCCTGCAGCACCGTCGATATGTAAAGAATATAGAATAATGTTTAAAACCAAGGAAAATATGTAATATGTACTATAATCTTGAAAATTAGAAAAACCCCAAATAGAGTGAGTAACTAAATATTTTATGAGTAAGATATTATGCCTGAATAGTGGCAAGCATCAGCTGATACGGAAGCGGCAAAATGTTTGCCAATAGGGATGCATTCTCTACACCACAGAAGGTTAAAAGGAATCAGACCTTATAGCTTATATCTGCTACACTTAGGAATGAATGCATTCTATCTGAATGCCACTATGTTCATATTACAGATTCCCCAACCTCACTCGTGGCTTCATTTTCGCATTTAATTCAACTCCCAATCTCATTCGGGCCAAACAGTCACCAAATAAGCACATTACATATGTGAAAACATGAATCATTTTTTTTACCCCAACTAGGACTTGAACCTAGGACTTATAAATACTAAGTCAAGGTGCTACCAACTACACCACAGAAGATTAAAAGGAGTCAGACCTTATAGCTTACTTTTTCTCTCAGCTGACTTTGTTTACATTTACATTTCCTGCAGCACTGTCGATATGTAAAGAATATAGAATAATGTTTAAAACCAAGGAAAATATGTAATATGTACTATAATCTTGAAAATTAGAAAAACCCCAAATAGAGTGAGTAACTAAATATTTTATGAGTAAGATATTATGCCTGAATAGTGGCAAGCATCAGCTGATACGGAAGCGGCAAAATGTTTGCCAATAGGGATGCATTCTCCCGCATCCTCCTCCTCTTCTACCGCTTAATGAGATCGGATATTATGAAGATAATGGAAAAAAAAGCATTAAGAACAAACAGCAAACAAACTTTCGACATAATATCGTCAGGGAAATAGCATGTGAGGGTGCATCAGCTGATACGGAGACGGCAAAACGTTTGCATCCTCGTGCTCACCGCCACCATGCACGTCCCAGTGTATGCCTGTTGCCCACCGCATAATAGAATGCATTAATTCGTTTAATTTACAGTAAATCTGTATTTCTTTTATACGGTACACTTTTTGCATACTAATATAAATAATTACAGGTCTCTGTGCTTTGTTATGTACTTATGAAATATGTTTTACTTATCTTATATCTTTGGTATAGTGTGTTTGAACGGTTGTGGAACGAGCTATGCCCATAACATTGTTTCCTATGGAAAATGACTGTTTTTTTATGCGATTTTCGATTTACCTGTCACTTCTGAGAACCTATCTCTGCGTTATTACAAGAACAAGGTATATATATATATATATATATATATATATATATATATATATATATATATATATATATATATATATATATATATATATATATATATATATATATATATATATATATATATATATAGTAATCCCTCGCTATTTTGCGGTTCACCTATTGCAAATTCAGTGCATTGCAGATTAAATTTTTTTTTTTTCTTTTTTTTTTTTTAAGATTATTGTGACACCAGGATGGGCCAAAAAATGATAAAATAAAACAGCCTTTATCAGACTGTAAAGAGAAACAGAGATGGAGAGTAATGACCTGTCAGATGTAAAGGGATTATAAAAGATGTATAATGAATATCTAGTTCTCTGCTGGGTTTTAATATATCTCTGCATTATTTTCATGATGTCTATTCCAATAATTCTCCTTAGATATTATTATCATTATTATCATTATTGGCGACAATAATTTTCCTTTGATGATGTTTGTAGAGATTATTATTATTATTATTATTATTATTACTATTATTACTCTTATTACTCTAATTAATATTATTATTATTATTATTATTATTATTATTACTATTATTAAGGGCTCATCATTGTACATCTGTTGGTTTAATTACTTTAATAACTGTGTACAGTGCCCCTCCCTAGTTAGCTGGGACAAAGAGAGTGTGGGGAGTTGGGTAGAATATTGGAGAGAGAGAGAGAGAGAGAGAGAGAGAGAGAGAGAGAGAGAGAGAGAGAGAGAGAGAGATCTTTAATTAACTCTTGTTCATTCAACCAAAACTACATTATTTATTGTAAAAATAATGGTTTAATTAAAAATTCGTAATAATAATGATAATGATAATAATAATAATAATAATAATAATCTCCACAATCATTACCTAAGGAAAATTATTGTTGCCAATAATAATAATAATAATAATAATAATAATTATTATTATTATTATTATTATGGTAATAATAATAAGATCTAAGGAGAATTTTTGGAATAGACGTCATGAAAGTAATGCAGAGGTATATTAAAACCCAGCAGAGAATTGGATATTCATTACACATCTTTTATAATCCCTTCACATCTGACAGGTCATCACACTCTCCATCTCTGTTTCTCTTTACAGCCTGATAAAGGCTGTTTTATTTTATTAATTTTTTGCCTGTCCTGGGGTCATAATCATCTTAAAAAAAAAAAAAAATTAAGGTGTTCGTACTTTGCGGAAATTCGCCTATCGCGGCCGGTCCCGGAACCGAACCCACGCAATAAACGAGGGGTAACTGTATATATATATATATATATATATATATATATATATATATATATATATATATATATATATATATATATATATATATATATATATATATATATATATATATATATATATATATATATATATATATATATATATATATATATATATATATTTTTTAAGAGTGTGAGACCGGGACAGGCAGAAAACTGCCCTCATCAATAAAGGCCCGGGCACGAGAAAATACTAAGATGAAGGGCAAGGCAGAGATGAGGTAATGTCACACAAAGGAAAACGACAGACAGAAAAAAACAGTCAAAGTACAGAGGACCCAGAGATTTGGAGGACTAGGCTCTCAGATGACGATAGATCTGCTTTTTGAAGGATGAAAGGTCATAAGAATTAGGAAAGACAGAAGGAGGAAGATAGTTCCAGAGTCTGGAGGTAGATGGAAGAAGCAGTCACTGCACTGAATAATCCGCGAGCTACAAATCTCCACACAGTACCTGTGAGATGAGGCCGCTTGGCGAGTGTTACGTGGCCTCGGCAGTGGAGGAGGGATGCAACTTGCCAACTCGTCAGAGCAGCGGTGGAAGTAGTAGCGATAGAAAAGCAAAAGGGAAGATACCTTACGGCGAAGAGAGAGAGAATCCAGGTTAGAAATAAGAGAAGGATCACTAATGAGTCTGACTGCCTTAGATCAACCCTATCAAGAAGATAAGTAAAGGAAGAAGCACCCCAGATGTGTGAGCAGTATTCTAAGCAGGGGCGGATGAGACCTTTGTAAATTTTAAGTAACTGCAATGAGGAAAAGTAATGACGAAAACGAAACAGAACCCCCAATTTTTTGAATGTAGATTTAGAAATTTGGATTATGTGATTCCTTCAAGACAAGTTAGAGGCCTAATATGTTGATAGAGTTAAGAGGGTAAATTTCATTAGTTTCGAAGACAATAGGGTTATCAGGAGGAGAAGATAAAGAGATAGCCAGAAACTGTGTCTTGGAGGCATTGAATTTAACTAAATTTTGAGTGCCCCATGCAGATACTCTCTGCATATCGTAGTTAAGAGTAGAAGGAAGAGTTATACGAGATTGATTACGAATAACAGATGAAGGTTGTGAAGAAAAGGCAGAGGAAAAGTGAAGGGTAGAATCATCAGCGAAGGCATGAAGAAGAGAGGAAGATGGGGATTGTAGAAGATCATTGATGAAGAGAAGGAAGAGAATAGGTGAAAGAACAGAGCCCTGTCTGTGGAACACCACTGGTAACAGAAAGGGCTAGATGTCGCGCCATCAACAAATACAGATATAGAACGGTCAGTAAGAAAACTGGAAATCAGAAAACAGAAAGAAGTGGTAAAGCCATAGGCAGAGAGTTTGGCCAACAGAGCCTTGTGCCAGACTCTGTCAAAAGCCTTAGAGATATCAAGGGCGACGACAAAGGATTCCCCATAGTTCCTCAGATAAGATGACCATACATGAATAAGATAGGACAGGAGATCACCAGTGGATCTTGCCTTGCGGAAGCCGCACTGGTGATCGGAGATAAGTGACTTAGATTCAAGGCATTTCAAGAAGTGAGCATTGAGCAAAGTTTTGAAAACTGTAGCAATAGAGGAAGTTAGAGCAATAGGTCGGTAGTTAGAAGGAATAGAGCGGTCACCCTTCTTAGGAACACGTTGAATTAGAGCATGCTTCCAAGATGGATAGATACTTGTTGACAGAATGAGGCGAAAAAGACGGCAAAACGCGGGAGCCAGTTCATCTGCAAACTCTTTAAGGAACCTTTGCAGGGATACCATCGGGACCTTATGAACTTTGCGTGAAGAAAGGATAAGGGAGGGCATAAGGTTAGAGAGGGGAAAAGACTGAGGAACAGGTGCGCTGGAATCGTTGATAGAGAGTTGGCAGAAAAATGCGAGCCAAAGAGAGTGGCTTTGTCAGTGGGAGAGCAAGCTGTAGAACCATCAGAATGAATGAAAGTTTTTGGAGAGGTTTTTGGCTAAGGACCAGAAGCATTTGTCAGTGGGAGAGGAGTTAAGGTTGTCAACTTTCCTTCTTATAAAGGAAGCCTTAGACCTTCGAATCTGAGCAGTACAGCGATTCCTAGCAATAATAAAAGCAGAGCGAGTTAAATCAGAAGGAGAGGCTAGGTAAGATCGGTGAGCCTGATTCCTAGTCTGGATAGCCATGGAGCAGGCATGGTCAAATCAAGGTTTAGGGGGAGAGAAAGTTTTCGTAGAAGAGGGGATGTATGCCTCCATTCCCGCGGTCATGATCTCTGCAAATTTTAGAGCTACCTGATCAGGGTTGTGGGACCAAAAGCAGTAGTCATCCCATGGGAAGTCAAAGAGAAAGTTACGCAAATTTTCATGTTGGGTACGCTTGAAGTGCCAAAGGCGGTGCTGAGTTGGAGGGATTGGTGGTGGTGGAGCGAAAATGGAAGAGACTGAGATCATAGAGTGGTCAGATTTACCAAGAGGGGAAAGCACAGAATAAGAGTAGTTTGAAGGGTTAGAAGTAAAAAATATGTCAAGAGTGTTTGCAGCATGTTCGTGACGATCAGGAACGTGAGTAGGATGTTTGATAATTTGCTCCAGATTGTGAGTAACAGAGAAAGCAAGGGCCTTGCTTCCTCCCACATCAGTGTGAGAAGAGTGAAGCCACGCACTGTGATGTACATTGAAGTGTCCAATGTAGACAACTTCGGCATGTTGGTGAGAAGATAGCAAGGACTCATGGCACGAGGATAGATATTCAAAGAAAGACACAAGCTCGGTGGAGTTTGGAGAACAGTAGCAGAAGCAAAGGAAGATAGTGGGAGTGGAGAGATAGACTATTAGCCAGAGAACATCAAAGTCAGCAGATTCAAGGTCCATGAGCCTCACAGTAGGAGTGTTAGTGTTGCAGTATGCACAGACCCCACCTTTGGAACGAAAACGAGTATACGGATTGTAGTGAGAGATTTGGAAATGGTCAGTGGAAGCATGTATAGACAGATGGGTTTCAGGTAGGAGTAGGAGGTTAGGGAGGAAAGTGCCCAAGTGCTGTTCCACAGACGAAAGATTAGGGTTCAGCCCATTAATGTTAGAATTGTGAATATATATATATATATATATATATATATATATATATATATATATATATATATATATATATATATATATATATATATATATATATATATATATATATATATATATATATATATATATATATATATATATATATATATATATAAACAGTGGAACTTGGACCCACAAACAAATCGACCTATGAACACAATTTATGAACGAATTATGCATCGACTATCTAACAACCCTAGAGCTACAAACACGCATATACAAGCACATCTGCCCAGGTAACCCCGTTGTTACTCTCAGTTCTGCATTGGTGCCCACACTGTGTAGTTCGTCTTTTGTTCTCTCAGTGTAGTTTTCCATTGTTTTGGCATTTACTTTAAGATAGCCATCATTATGGCTCCTAAGAAAGTTAAGTGCATTAGTGTTAGTGGTGTTAAAAACCCTAAGCGTACAACAGTGGAAACGAAGAAAGAATAATTGCTAAACATGAAAATTGTGTTCGTATTTCTGATCTCGCCACGCAGTATAACAAGATAAAGTCGACCATCTGTACTATTTTGAAAAATATAGAGGTCCTAAAGGCAGCTGACGTGGCTACAGGAGTGACTATATTAACGAAGAATAGGTCACAGTTGATAGAAGAGGTAAAAAGTTATTGTTGGTTTGGATAAATGAAAAACAGCTGGCTGGAGATAGTGTTAGTGAGGCACATGATATAGTAACAAATGCTCTGAGTTCTAGTGGCGCTAAAATTGACAAATTTAGAACGAGTAAAGGCTGGTTTGAAAAATTTCGTTGATGAACTAGGATTCATAGTTTTGTTAGGCCTGGAGAGGTTGCTAGTTTGGACCAAAAGGCAGTGGATGCCTATGTGCTAGAATAATTTATCGAAAGTTGAAGGATACATTTCACAGCAAATTTTTAACTGTAATGAAACCGGACTATTTTGGAAGAAAATGCCTAAAAGGACCTCTATAGCTCAAGAGGAGAAGACAATGTCAGGCCACAAGCAATGAAGAACAGGCTTACTCTTTTATTGTGTGCTAATGCTAGTGAGGACCGCAAGATTAAGCCTCTTTTAGTCTACCACTCTGAAAATTCACGCATTTTGAAGCGTAATAGCATGTTAAAGGCTAGACTTCCGGTAATGTGAAGTTTGAATACAAAGGCTTGGGTCATGCAGATTTTATTCATAGAGTGGTTGACTGAAGTGTGCACCAGCTGTGAAAATTTATCCAGCCCATGGACCAGCAAGTGATTTCCAGTTTTAATTAGCTCTATGCGAAGGATATTTTTGCCAGGTGTTTCCAGGTCATCAACGACTTGGATTTGACCCTTCGTGAATACTGGAAAGACCACTTTAATATCCTCCACTGCATTGGCCTTATTGACGAGGCATGGAAGGAGGTCTCATACTGCATGTTGAACTCTACCTGGAGGAAACTTTGGCCAGCTGGTATGGCTGATAGACTTTAAGGGTTTAAAGCAGGAGTTAGCTATTAAAATTTTGAACAAATTTGTGGCCATTGGCAAAAGTTTGGCCTTGGAGGTCAATGAGGAGAATGTAGAGGAGCTGGTGGAGGATCGCAATCAAGAACTCAGCACTGAAGAACTATTTGAGTTACAACGTGAACAGGTGAAGACTCCAAGAGGAGCAGTCAGCGGAGGAGGGGGATGAGAGGATAAAACTTTCCTGTGAAATATATAAACAAATTTTGAGTAAGTGGAGTGATATGCAGGGTTTTACTGAGACTCATCACCCGGACAAAACTGTGAGCAACAGAGCAGTGAACATTTTAAATGACCATGTGATGTCTCGCTTTAGGAAAATGTATCAGCAAAGAAAAAGACGCATTTCTTTGGATTGTTTTCTTGTGCCAGTAACCAGAAAACCACATTCCAAAAGAGAATAGAGAACGAACACCAGAATTACAACCTGTACCTGAACAATTGCCTAATATTTTTATGAAAGGGGACTCTTCTTCAAAGGGAGTAGTAGCCCCCCCCCCCCCCCCCCCCCCCCCCCCCCCCCCCCCCCCCCCCCCCCCCCCCCTCCTCCTCCTCCTCCTCCTCCTCCTCCTCCTCCCTCCTCCTCCTCCTCCTCCTCCTCCTCCTCCTCGTTGCCAGCAGCAATCAACCACAAAGGTAAATACAGTACTGTACCATGTTTTATTTTAGTAGAATAGAATATCTCTAGTATTAATGTAATTTTCCAACTACAGTTGTATATATGCATGTTTATACTCATAAATTTTTTTTTTTTAAAAAGGTATATTTCTGGTACTGGGGAATGAATTACTTGGATTTGCATTAATTTCAGTGGGAAAAATTGTTTCGAGATACGAACTTTTCACCTTTCGAGCAGGGTTTAGGAACGGATTAAGTTCGTGACGAGAGGTATTAACACATGGGAGACTTATTAGGAAGCTGCAATCAATGGCTAGAATAGGTGGAAATGTCTTGGAATGGATAAAAACTTACTTAGAAGGAAGGGAACAGAGGGTTAGAGTAAGACACTCAGTGTCTGAATGGAGAAGAGTTAGTAGTGGAGTTCCACAGGGTTCAGTTTTAGGGCCACTTTTGTTCCTTGTATATGTAAATGACCTACCAGAGTCTGTAAATTCATTCATGAATATGTTTGCAGATGATGCAAAGATTGTGAAGAAAGTAAAAAACGAGAACAATGGTAGAGAACTTCAGGAGGATCTAAATAATCTGCATGAGTGGTCAGAAAAGTGGCTAATGAAATTCAATACCTCAAAATGTAAGGTAATGAGAATGGGTACAAGTGCAAGAAGGCCCAAGCTTGACTACTCGGTGGCTGGAGTACAGCTTCAAGAGACAGAAAATGAGAGAGATCTAGGAGTAAACATACTGGCAGATTTGTCTCCAGAAATACATATAAATGGTGTAGTAAGGGCAGCATATGCATTCTTATCAAATGTAAGGGTAGCCTTCAGGCACATGGACAAGGAAATGTTCAGAAATATTTATGTAACCTATGTGAGGCCAAAACTCGAATATGCAGCCCCCTTTTGGAATCCGCACTTGAAAAAGCACATAGCTAAGCTTTAAAAAGTTCAAAGACATGCCACGAAACTGGTGCCAGAAATACGCAATCTCAGTTATGATGAGAGGCTGAGGGAATTAGACTTGCCATCACTCGAAGCTAGAAGAGTAAGGGGGGATATGGTGACAGTCTTTAAATTCCTTCATGGTTATGATAGAGTGGATAGGGATCGATATTTCGATATGGCTGGCTCTAGAACTAGAGGTCATAGTTTGAAGCTTCGTAAGAAAACTTCTTTTCAGGATGTAAGGAAATACTTTTTCAGTGTAAGAGTAGTTGATAATTGGAATTCGCTAAGCGAGGAGGTAGTTAATGCTATCTCAATCCATAGTTTTAAGGACAGGTACGATAAGTATCACTAAGTCTAAAATGGAACCGATCAGGAGACGGGAAGATACGAGCTTTGGGCTCTTTCCCGTAAACACAATTAGGTAATCCACACACACACACACACACACACACACACACACACACACACACACACACACACACACACACACACACAAATACGCAATCTCAGTTATGATGAAAGGCTGAGGGAATTAGACTTATCATCACTCGAAGCTAGAAGAGTGAGGGGGGATATGGTGACAGTCTTTAAATTCCTTCATGGTTATGATAGAGTGGATAGGGATCGATATTTTGATATGGCTGGCTTTAGAACTAGAGGTCATAGTTTGAAGCTTCGTAAGAAAACTTCTTTGCAGGATGTAAGGAAATACTTTTTCAGTGTAAGAGTAGTTGATATTTGGAATTCGCTAAGCGAGGAGGTAGTTAATGCTATCTCAATCCATAGTTTTAAGGACAGGTATGATAAGTATCACTAAGTATAAAATGGAACCGATCAGGAGACGGGAAGATACGAGCTTTGGGCTCTTTCCCGTAAACACAATTAGGTAATCACAATTAGGTAATCACATGGGGTCCCCACTTTACGTCAGGGTTCCATTCCTGACAGCTTTCTTAAAGTGGATTTCGACTTAAGTCGGAACATATCTATAATTCGAACGTAGGTTTGAGGAGACAGGGACAGGTGAGTCCGGAGAGGCAAAAGAACATACAGTACATTATCTATAGAAATAACCTAAGTTCTCATTGTAAGATAGAGTAAAACTACACTGCATGTACAGTATACTAAATATAAAAATATTAAAGCACTACAGATATACAAATCTGAACAGTACAATATGTCTTACCTTTACTCTCATATTTCCATTTCAAGTATCTTAATGCAAAATTTATTGCTAATGCTCCACTTTAGTATCATTATTATCAATGTATCATCATAATTAATTTTATTATTATTATTATTATTATCATCATCATCATCATCATCATCATCATCATCTTATTTTCACTTGTTAGTTGTATTTCTGTTCACTGTAAGTGTATGTATTACCCTCTTACTTGTTTGTTTAATTACATGTCTACCTATAAGTGGAAAATGGAATTGCAAGGGATGGTAGCCCCCCTCCCTAATTATTTTTGCTAACACACTGGGGAACTCTTTTGCCGCTTTCTCATCACCACTAGCCTGCAGCTTCACGTTGTACCCATAGGATATGCAAATTAGCTAGACTTAAAACGATTAAACCAACACCCACTGGCCACTACCTCTTCATTTTCACTCCCTTTTCCGAGTGTTTTACTATTTCAACTTTAATTTCCATGGTGATGGCTTGTCTTTTCTTTGTAGCAATGCCATCATAACTCTCACCACTACACTTGGGAGGCATAGTAATATCAGTAACAAGAGAAACGAATGAGAGAGCAGACAAAAACGAGGCACAATATGGCTAGTGAGAGTAAACTGAGCTGTGCTGCTTCTTTGTCAAATGCTGCGTCACGCCGGATTCTTTCACAAAGCTCAACAAGCTATTTTGAATAAAATCATATATACGGCTATGTATTTGATGTTTTTCTTTAAGTATAATCCTTCAATATAACCAAATATATAAATAAATAAATAAATAAAGCCATTAACTTAATAAATACAAATACAGCTCTGTTGTTAGCTGTGTATTCGTGTGTATTTCAAATAAAATCGTATTTACAGCTGTTTTTTTTTTTTTTTTTTAAATGCAGTATAATTCTTCTGACGTAATGATTTACTTACTACGTTATAATTATTAGTACCAGACGGGTACAAGGTAAGAATGGACAAGCAGTGATTCCTTTATCTTAATTTATTCTAGAGTACAACACATCTTTGACGCCTCAATGCCCCCACCCTATGACTAACACAATCTCTGATCTATTCGTGCCCCTGGCAAAGTTCTAACTAACTCTCTCTGCCTTGGGTGGTTCTTGAAATACCCCAAGGGCAGGGCGTGGCTTGACATCCAGTTCTGCAAATCAACTCCAGGTTCGAAGTGGATTCCCGCCTATTTTGGGGAGGGGCTATTTCAACGAGCCTATTGCAAAGGAGTGGGTGGTAATTGCCTATTGCCATTGGGTATCTCCCCCGGGCATGTACTTCACATTTAGGACAAATGTTCATGTGTGGTATTGGGAATAGAGGACTTGTTGTTATCTCACACCCTCTTGAGGTACTTGACGCCAGATGCCGAGTCCCATGGGACCAGCCATATATCTTCGTGACCCTTTTAACATAGGCCTCATCCTAGCAAACACTGGAGAGAGTGTTCAATGTTCCCTTTGACCTCTAGCAAAAGTCTTGCGACACTTCAATACAGTGGGTCCCCGTTTAAGTCGTTCCGAGTTAAGTCGTTCCAGGGTTATATCAGAGACCAATAAATAATTGATAAATCTATTTTTTGACATATCAGTCATCCAGATGCAAACCAACCACAGTAGTAAAGGCAAGCAACACTTTAAAGTGTACTTTAACTATTTTTATGTATTAGATAAAGAACTTAGATTATTTTTCTAAGTTTTTGAGTGTATTTTTAACATTGATGGGGGACCTAGGTTTGAATTATAGGTTTGTTCCGACTTAAGTGAAATTAGACTTAAGTCAGCTGTCAGGAACAAAACCCTTACGTGAATAGAATCATATTTACACTTTTTTTTTTTCTAGTCATTATAATCCTTCAATATAGCCAAATATATAAACAAATAAATAGATAAAGCCATTAACTTGATAAATACATATACAGCTGTGCTGCTAGCTTACATTCGTGTGTATTTCGAATAAAAATAGTTTTTACAGCTATGTGTATTTTTTTTTTAGATTCAATATAATCCTTCAATTCACTCAGCTTTCTTTTTACACATTTTTAAAATATGCGAAATTGGAATAACGCCCCCAAAATATAATAGTAAAAAAATGCGAAATACAAGAATAACGCCCATGCAAAAAATTAGAAAAAAAATTTTCATTTTAGTAAATAAGCAACTGCCTCGAAGGCACTTTCCCACCTTGCTAACATGTGCATAGGTTTACATGGGACACCCTGGGTTGGGAGGGGGAAGAGGCTGAAAAGGACTAATTTCTGGCAACTTTTAACGTGTGCTGGTGCAAGGTGTAAAAGGAAAGGGCTCTATCTAAACTATAAACAGCAAAAAATTGCCCTTTTATGTAAGTATTCATAGTAAAACAATGTCATAAATGAGGATGTTTTGATATCCTTTCATTGTGTTGCATTTTACATCAATTTGACTTGGATAATCAGCGTTTCTGTACAATAGCTTCATCACTAGGGATGGAGGCAAGTGTTGGAAGAGTTGTATGAGGTTTTATGGTGAGCTCATCTGATTCAATCACCCTTTAAGGGTACACCCTGGGTTGGGAGGGGGTGAAGAGGACGATTTTCTTTTATACTCATTCCTGGCAACTTTAATGTGTGCTGATTCCAGGTATAAAAGGAAAGGGCTCTATCTAAACTATAAACAGCAAACAATAGCCACTTTATGTAAGAGTTCGTAGTAAAATAATGTCATATATGAATATGTTTTGATATCCATTCGTTGTGATGCATTTCACATCCATTTGACTTAGATAATCAGCGTTTCTGTACGATAACTTCATCACTAGGGATGGAAGTGAGTGTTGGAGAGTGGTACGAGGTGTTGTGGTGAGCTCATCTGATTCAGTCGCCCTTTAAGTGAAACGTATCCATGCCCATTGTCATTGTTTCTTATGGAAAGTGACGCGTTACATTACACAATTTTTACATTACACGTCACTTCTGAGAACCTATCTTTGCATTATTCCAAGAACTGGGTGTATAATCAAATATTTAAACAAATAAATAAATAAAACCATTGACTTGATAAATATGAATGCAGCTGCGCTGCTAGCTGTGTATTCATCTGTCATACTCACAAACTGTTTGGGCACGCAGTTTGAATTCACTGCACCAGCCAGGTAGGTCGAAAAATTAATTTCTTAATAATTTATATTTTATTGGCCTCCGTTTTATGAAACGACTTTCTACGGGGACCCCTGTATATATACATTCAGTTCGCTTTTTATACGTGTTTAAAATCCGTGAAATTGGAATAACGCCACCAAAAAATAATAGTAAAAAAAATGCGAAATACACGAATAACGCCTCCCCAAAATATTGGACATTTTTTTTCCATTTTAGTAATTCATTGACCGCCTCGGAGGCACTTCCGCCATGCTGCCATGTGCTTCAGTGTCTCTTTACCCAGCATACTGCATGGATATATCGCATGTTCTAACTGTGTTTGTGTTAAGGTTTGTATATTTCCAGGGAAAAAGCATGCGAGAGTGCATCAGCTGATACGGAGGCAGCAAAACGTTTGCAGATAAAGGTTCGTTCTCCCGCATCCTCCTCCTCCTCTATCGCTTAATGTGATCGGATATTATGGAGAGAATGGAAAAAAAGCATTAAGAACTAACAGCAAACAAATTTGTCATGTAATATCGTCAGGGAAATAGCATGCGAGAGTGCATCAGCTGATATGGAGGCGGCGAAACGTTTGCAGATAGAGGTTTGTTCTCCCGCATCCTCCTCCTCTTCTACCGCTTAATGCGATTGGATATTATGGAGAGAACGAAAAAAATGCTAAGTACAGTACGTGGATGAGCATTACGAACAAACGGCAAACAAACTTGCCATATAATATCGTCAGGGAAATAATGTGCGAGAGTGCATTAGCTGATACGGAAGCGGAAAAACATTTGCAGATAGAGGTTCGTTCTCCCGTATCCTCCTCCTCCTTCTACCGCTTAATGCGATCTGATTTTATGGAGAGAATGGAAAAAAGCATTAAGAATAAACAGTAAGCAAACTTGCCATATAATATCGTCAGGGTAAAAGCGTGCAAGAGCAAAAAAATTGCAGATAGAGGTTCTACCGCTTTAGTTACGTGCTCACCGCCACCATGCACGTCCCAGGGTATGCTGTTGCCCTCCGCATAGTACAGTTCATTAATTTGTTGACTGTACCATAAATCTGTATATCTTTTATACTCTACACTATTTGCACGTTAATATAAATATCTACAGGTCTTTATGCT
Source organism: Halocaridina rubra (assembly GCA_037179515.1). Taxonomy (NCBI): domain Eukaryota; kingdom Metazoa; phylum Arthropoda; class Malacostraca; order Decapoda; family Atyidae; genus Halocaridina; species Halocaridina rubra. Next base: position 57,515 of record JAXCGZ010023170.1, read on the forward strand.
TTGTTATGTACCTATAAAATATGCTTTACTTATTTTATATCTTTGGCATAGTGTGTCTATATACGGTTGTGAAACGTATCTATGCCCATTATCATTGTTTCTTATGGAAAATGACTCTTTACATTACGTGATTTTCACATTACCCGTCACTTGTGAGAACCTATCTTCGCGTTATTCCAAGAACTAGGTGTATATATATATATATATATATATATATATATATATATATATATATATATATATATATATATATATATATATATATATATATATATATATATATATATATATATATATACAGTGTTTCCCCGGTTATTCGCGTTTCTTGGTTCGCTTTCTCACTGTATTGCGTTTTTTTTTTTGGATAAATTATTATTTTATTTTATGTATATATGCAAAAATATTAAAATATTAAAAAAAAAAATTCAGTATTTTCATTTTTTTTATTGAAAAAACATTTCATCTAATTGATAAAAAAAAATTTATTTCCCTGCCTACGAATAATAAAACAGTAAAAAATAGTAAAAAACATAAATTTAGATAGATAGATAGATAGATACGTTTATTGACCACCTCTTTTCAAAAGTACAGTATAATCTTTACAAAAGGAATATTTGGTCCAAATTACAGTGAATAAATACAATAGATTTTGTACAATCATCATATAAGTAAATGAATTTTAAATTAATATACATTGTACTAATAACTGAATGATATACATACGTACAACTCACAGTATTGCATCATGCGAAATAGTGTTCAATAGCTGGCTAGTACAGTGGTAACGCGCTGGCTTCGCATTCACGAGGTCGAATGATCGGTTCCCGTCCAAGACCGAGAGTTTAAACTGTTTACTGGCAGGAACTGCTGTGGTTGGACACCACAGTGGGGGGTTGGGGCTTGCCCTGGCTGACGAATACCCATTGTATTGAAATGGAAATAAAGTTTGTTTTATTGGGTTCGCAGCTACGTGAGCTAGCATATATATTTATATTTCCAGTAGTTTAATGATTTTATTGATAAAAAAAACTTAATTTCTCAGCCTAAGAATAATAAAACAGTAAAAAATAGTAAAAAACATAAATGCTAACTGTATTGCAACATGTAAAATACGATACCGCTATCAGCGTTTCGGACAAAGGCTTCCACCATCTTCCATTGTCTCGCCTCACTCGTGTGCGCCCTTCACGTTGTGCTTATTATTATTAATATGTTTTGCTTGTGATTTTTTTACTCACATATTTTAACCTTTGCAATGCCTCCCAAGCATCCTTCATCTTCTAAGGCTTCTTGTAGTGAGCCTAAGCGGCAAAGGAAAATGTTAACCATTGTAGATAAAGTGAAACTCTTAGATATGTTGAAAGAAGGAAAAAAGTTTGTGGATGTCGGCCGCTATTTTACGTAAACGTAAAAATTATTGTAAAATACTGTACCTATGTATGTCACGTCATCATCACCTCATTCACGGTAAGTTTTCCTATCACTTTCATAAAAAATTACTTTGCTTGCTGTTATTTATAATGTAAAGGGTGTTTTTAACAGTACAGGGAGGGTTTGTACAGTGTAAACGTAAATATGAATTAAAATATCTATGTACATATAGACTGATCCTACTCCGCGGTTTTCCTGGTTCGCGCCGAGTCCCGGAACCGAACTACCGCGATAAGGGGGTGAACACTATATATATATATATATATATATATATATATATATATATATATATATATATATATATATATATATATATATATATATAGTGCTCCCTCATTTATCGCATGGGTTCGGTTCCGGGACCAGCTGCGATAGGTGAAGAACTGCGAAGTAGGAACACCATATTTAAAAAAAATAAATAAATAAATAAAAATTAATGATTGTGACACCAGGACGGGCCAAAATATAATAAAATAATGCAGCCTTTTTCGGGCCTGGTCACGAAGAATAC
>JAXCGZ010023171.1:0-59409 GCA_037179515.1 Halocaridina rubra
ATTAGGTAATGTCCCGTTATAGCGTTTGCATGCTCCATTTGATTGGGCATGATAGACACTCGTACGAATGTGCTTCATTTCTAAATGGTTACAGAAAGCCTCAAAGTTCCTACTTGTAAACTGACTTCCATTGTCAGAAGTGACCTGCTCAGGAAAGCCAACCCTGGAGCAGATTTCAAATAGGGCATGAGCGACAGCTTCAGTTGTGATAGAAGACAGTGGCACTGCATCTGGGTACCTTGTTGCCAGGTCGACATATACCAGGAGGAACTGTTTCCCCGTGGACGAAGCTGGATTAATCGGACCTAATATGTCAATAGCGACCTTGGAAAATGGCTCCATTGAGAGCTTAGTTATCCCCAGGGGAACTTTCGGTACCGGTGCCGTAAAGGTGGATTAACAGATAGGGCAGGAGCCTACATATCTGTCTACCTCGGCGTACATGTTTGGCCATTCAAAAGCCTTCTGAAGGACATGCCAAATTTTTGCTTTGCCTCTGTGTCCACTCAGAGGTAAATGGTGTGCCACATACATAGCCTGGTGGCGCAACGAAGCAGGCACCACCAACTGTTTAAAGGTGTGGCCATCTTTAGTCACATGCCTACGAAGTACTCCATCTTCAAGGGCGTAAGTGATCTGGCCTCCTCCTCTCACCGTGAACGTCCTTCTCTCGGTGGCCTGCTGCATCCAGCGTTTGAGGCTGGGGCAGTCTTGCTGCAATTTGGCAAAGTCTGGACGGGACTTCAATGGCTCTAGAGGTGCATCATCTGGTAAAGGAGGGGGAAAGTCTCCGCGTTCCACATTACGTGTACTGACTGCAGCAGACTCAATGGAGTCAGTCGGAGAATCGTCCATATTCTTGGCATCGAGGCCAGGAGTTGCTGCTGAAATGGCTTCATGTGACTTCCCCCGAGGGAAGTTATAACGAGAAATGTCCTTATGGTAGAGGTCGGCCTGGAAAGTAGGAACTAGGTTCAGTGCACGACCCATCAAGACAGGGTACATAAGCCCAATCATTGCCACAGCTGGGGCTTTTCCCTTGTAGTATTTGCAATCCAGGTTAATGACACAGCAGCGTCGTATTTGGGGTGTTCCTTCAGCAACCCGCACACGAACGACTTCGCCGGTATAATCTTCATCCCTGACGATTATCTCGTCAACAAATATGCCATTGGCCCCTGTGTCGAGGGCTATCTCAACTTCCATACCATTTATAGTTCCTAGACATTTTGGGATCACCTGCGGATTACCCCATTCGGTGAGTTCCACAGTGGCAAGTTTGTACGTAGGTTCCTCGGCGTTATCCCCAGTGGCCCTTTCTGGCCTTATTTCTACAGCATGGGCCATGTGCGTGGCTGGACGGCTTTGTGGGCCGCCGCTGTGTGAGGGAGTGTGGTGGCTCTTAGAGTTTTGCTGAAAACCCTGGGAAGGTGGAGCAGAGTAATGGCCTTTGCCTCTGAACTGCTGAGGCTTAGGTCTTACTGAGTTATCCTTCTTGAGTATGGGTGCATTGTCGTAATAAGGCTTTGGAGTGTAAGGAGGATGTGCTGGACAATGTTAGTTCTGCGAGGGGCCCTTGTGCTTCCCGTTCCTATGATCACCTTTCCGGTGAGAATCATGGCTTGCTGCGGGGGAGATACAGCTCTGAGGACGAACCTTTAATCAGCCCTTCTTGCCCTCATAACATCACAGAGACGTACTCCAGGCTGGTTGTGCTGGAGGTACTCGTCCACAGCAGCTAAACTTTTCTCATAGTTGATCTCATCCTTAAGCTGAATCCTTACATATGCAACAACATCTGGAGGAAGTTCATTGGCAATTGCATCAAACATCAAGAACGCATACAACTTCTCACGAGGACACTTTGCAACTCGTCACCAATCATTAAAGAGGCGAGCCTTGCGTTTGCCAAAGGTACTACAGTTCTCCTCCTTCAATGGGAAAACAGAAAGATACCTAGCACGACACTCAGCTGGTGAAAGGTTTTGTGAGGCTAGGAGTGTGCTTTTAATTTTCTCATAGTCCCTCAGTTGCATTTGGTCGAGTTCACTGACCAGGGCGAACAGACGGGGTGGCATGGAGGCTAACAGCCAACGACTCTTCTCAGCCTATGTGCCTTCATTAACTGCCGCAAGACTTTCGAAAGAGCGGATGTAAGTTTCAAGCAGTTGCCTGCCGTCGTCTTCGTATTTCGGTATTGGGGAGGGCCTCTCACGAGGCTGGTTTCCATTTCCAGTTGAAAGACCGCTATCTGGGAATCCCGCTCGAACACGAGCAAGCGCAAGCTCATGATCACGTGCTTGTGCCTCATCAATTGCTCTCTTCTCCAGCTTATCTCGGCGTTCAACCATTTTCTCATGAGCCCATTCGATGAGCTTCTGCCCCGGGGAAAGACCGTATCTCTCACCCCTAGCAATCATTATAGCCAGGTAAGGCTCCTCATCGAATGTTTCGATGGTTTCCATGTTTGTTTCCTGTGAATGCCTGGTTTCCATGGTGGTTTCCTAAACAGTCAATAACGAAGAGCCAAAACAACCACAAAAAAAAACCAAATCTCTACAATACAGTAGTAAAAAAAAAAATGAAAGAACCACACAACACCAAGGAGAGAAAAAAAAATTCAACACCACAGTTAAAACTTAAACGTAAAAGTGATCTCAAACCCTCACCCTAAAAGTGACTTAAAATTCAATCAAGTGCAACAGCAGCAAAATGTTGCAATACAGTGCTTGAAACACTGGCAATACAGAATGGCAGTCGTGCCTGCTTAACAGCAATATGTGGCAGTACCTGCGGTTATCATGCAAATGGAAGGAATGAGCAACAACGAATTTTACCGACTAGCAACCAGTGCCTGTGAGTACAAACAAGTACAGCATAGCGGTCGTGCCTGCGTATAAGCGCGTATATGGCAGTACCCACAAATAAAATGTCGTAAGTAATACGAACAAGTACAGTATAGCGGTCGTGCCTGCGTATGAGCGCGTATATGGCGGTACCCACAAATAAAATGTCGTAAGTAAAATTCTGGAGTTACTAAAAGGACACAGATCCTATGCAAAATACACCAAAGATAAGCTAACAGCTTACTAGGCAGCCAGATTACACATGTCTACTAGTAATGAGAAAGTTTATTTTCAAGTGACAACTCAGACACATGAAAGGCTTAGCCTAGGCTCGATAAATGACACCAAAGTTTTTCTTCCCAATCTATGAGCAGTTAATGCTTGAATATAAAACACAATTATTAGCAAAAATACTTAGTATGCTTTCTCCCAATTCCTAAATCCCAAGGAAATATAAACAATTCCTAACAAGTATCACTCTTTAACGGATATATAAAACACGAATGCTTTAAAACTCAATCTTATCACGCAAATAAATGAAATTTTAAATAACACGTCTTCTCATCATGCAAAATTTCTAAAGTCTGTTACCACATAATCTCATGTAGATTTCCTGAAATAATGTTTACCACATGGGAAACAAGAAAATATTAGTTACCATAATTAATATTGAAAATAAAAAAAATTTCTTATCCACAATGTCTCTAGCACGAAAATTTTTGTGTGCAGCCTAAGATTCATTCATTTCAATAATCAAGCCAATGGTAATCGGGTTTCATGTGCAATTTTTAAAAGCAAAATAAAAATAAATTTATCAAAATCAGTCTGTCTGTTCGGGTCCCTGTTCGGGCGCCAATCTTGTTGGAGGTTAGGATGGTTGAGTGTTGTTAAGATTCTGTTTTACTAAGGGGACTCAAAGTACCAAGCTCGGTTAAGAGCTCACAAACAGACAGGACAAATATTTGTACTTGAACACCCCATGTCTTTTACTATTAGTCAGTTAAATGAAACTCAGAATTCAACTTTCTTTTAATTTTGGAAATGCAATGACATTAAAAGAATTGAATTAAATTTCTCAAATTAAATCTTATGAAATGCTGCCTCGAATCTCGGAGGTGGTAAGCACGATTTCGTTTCCCGGCATCACGGACGTATGCCAAGACTTTAGCCTCAACTTGACGATTACCTCTGTCACACAGGCAGAGTAGAATACAGGACACTGCAATTTCAGAAACAGAAATGACACACTGTTTATAATGGGAAACTGAAAGCATGAGCACACATATAATGAGTTTCCAATGTCATTCTACTGGATGAAAGTATATTGGTTATTCACAGCTAACCAGAAATATTTATGCTACCATAATAGCATACAAAACCATTAATTCTTTACTGGTTTTAAAGGAAAACAATTTATTCACAATAAATGATGAATAAGCAAGACAAACACAGTACTGTATGTATTCCTTAAATTGTGGGCAACCACAAAAGTTGCAATGCTTATTACTGATTTACACTTAATATGGTAAAACACTCTATTTAGGATAAAGGAAGAATCTATGAGATAAATCCTGTATTCATTCACTTTTGGTTATCAAGAACCGTTCGCAATAAAAAAAGGGTGCAAAACCACCTTTTGATGTATTTGCAACTTATAACTCAAAACACTTTATCCCCAACATATGAAGAATTAGCAAGATAGATACAGTATGCATTCATTAAATTGTGGTTAACAGGAAATATTTGCAAAGCCAATAGGGTAAAATTACCTTTTAATTATTTGCAGTTTATAGCATAAAACACTTTAGCTAAATGATTAATTATTTGCAATTTATATAGCAAATAGCTTTATTGACGAGTTTTTGACGTAAAACACTTTATTTACGATGATAGAAAGAGGTGAAATGAAATTAGAATTTATTCGGAAAATAGATAGATTTTTATGGGCTCATAACCAGTCTTCAGAGGATGAGATTTTCGTTTATCACATTCAATGAAAAGAAACTTCTTAGCAATGTATATCAGCTGTAATTTCCAGGTTAAAGAATTAACTTTGGCAAGTGAGATTCCAGTTTGGTAATGTACAAAATTTCGTTTGTATGGGAATGGAATCTGAGAAAAAATTCGTAAGATTTAGCCAGTAACGAATGTAACCAATTCTCGAAAAACCAATTTGCTTGACCCACGAGCTTTACCATACACTATCCCTCACCTTGTTGTGCCAGATAAATTCCTGTGAAGATGCCATGTAATTAAGGTTTGAAATAAACTTAGACTGCTCAGGCGAGATGTTGCCTCTTGGAAGTTTGGGCGCCAAAAAAGAGCGCCTCATTGTCACTCCTGGTGAGTTCATTTGTAGGATACATTTCTAGAGCAGTAACTGGCTCTGATATCATTTAAGGACTATTTTAGTGGTGGTCCCTGGCAGGCAATTATAGCAGAGATGCAAGGGAGAGACAGTATTTTTAGGTGCAACAAGTGGAAGCAAATAAAATACAACGAGAATAATAATGAAAAGATAGATTACTGGTAAACAATCTCCAGAATGTTCTTGGCTCGTAGGAGATGGAAAATAGGAGCAGCCTATATATCGGGACTATGCTTCTACACGTACAAGAAGAGTAAATAAGGTATATTTAAAATTAGCTATAAGCTAAAATATAAATTGCAAATAATCATAATCAAAAGTCAAGAAGTGGGAATTATTTTTTTAGTTAGAAAAATGACAGTTAAGTTACTAAATTACTTAATAAGGCATCTAACAGCCTCTGGTGACTTTGAGTGAAACACTCTGTCACAATTACCTAATTGTGCTCACGGGAAAGAACCCAAAACACGTATCTTCCCGTGTCCTGATCGGTTCCATTTTCTACTTATTGATGCCTCTCATGCCTGTCCTTAAAACTATGGAATGAGATAGCATTAACTACTTCCTCGCTTAGCGAAATTCCAATTATCAACTACCCTTACACTGAAAAAGTATTTCCTTACATCCTGCGAAGAAATTTTCTTACGAAGCTTCAAACTATGACCCCTAGTTCTAGAGCCAGCCATATCAAAATATCGATCCCTCTCCATTGTACCATAACCATTAAGGAATTTAAAGACTGTTACCATATCCACCCTCAGTCTTCTAGCTTCGAGTGATGGTAAATCTAATTCTCTCAGCCTCTCATCATAACTGAGATTGTGTATTTCTGGCACCATGTTCGTGGCATGTCTTTGAACTTTTTCAAGCTTAGCTATGTGCTTTTTCAAGTGTGGATTCCACAAGGGGGCTGCATATTTGAGTTTTGGCCTCACATAGGTTACATAAATATTTCTGAACATTTCTTTGTCCATGTGCCTGAAGGCTACCCTTATATTTGATAAGAATGCATATGCTGCCCTTACTATGCCATTCATATGTATTTCTGGAGACAAATCTGCTAGTATGTTTACTCCCAGACCTCTCTCATTTTCTGTCTCTTGAAGTTGTACTCCAGCCACCGAGTAGTCAAGCTTGAGCCTTCTTGCACTTGTACCCATTCTCATTACCCTACATTTTGAAGTATTGAATTTCATTAGCCACTTTTCTGACCACTCATGCAGGCTATTTAGATCTTCCTGAAGTTCTCTACCATTGTTCTCATTTCCTACTTTCTTCAAAATCTTTGCATCATCTGCAAACATATTCATGAATGAATTTACAGACCCTGGTAGGTCATTTACATATGCAAGGAACAAAAGTTGCCCTAAAGCTGAACCCTGTGGAACTCCACTACTAACTCTTCTCCATTCAGACACTGTGTCTTACTCTAACCCTCTGTTCACTTCCTTCTAAGTAAGTTTTTATCCATTCCAAGACATTCCCACTTATTCTAGCCATTGCTTGCAGCTTCCTAATAAGTCTCCCATGTGGAACAGTGTCAAACGCTCTCTGGAAGTCTAGGAATATGCAGTCTGCCAAGCCCTCTCTTTCCTGTAAGATTCTGCTTTCCTCATCATAAAATTCTAAAAAGTTTGTTACTGTTGATCTACCTTCTCTGAAGCCAGGTTGCCTCACTGACATAAAGTTGAAGGATTCCAAGTGAAGAGAGATATGTTTCCTTAGTAGTTTCTTCATAACATTGCAAACTGTGATTACCTAGTTGTGATTACCTAATTGTGTTTACGGGAAAGAGCCCAAAGCTCGTATCTTCCTGTCTCATGATCGGTTCCATTTTGTACTTAGTGATACTTATCATACCTGTCCTTAAAACTATTGATTGAGATAGCATTAACTACCTCCACGCTTAGCGAATTCCAATTATCAACTACTCTTACACTGAAAAAGTATTTCCTTACATCCTGCAAACAAGTTTTCTTACGCATTTTCAAACTATGACCTCTAGTTCTTGAGCCTGCCATATCAAACTATCGATCCATATCCACTCTATTATAACCATGAAGGAATTTAAAGACTATCATCATATCCCCCTCAATCTTCTAGCTTCGAGTGATGGTAAGTCTAATTCCCTCAGCCTCTCATCATAACTGAGATTACGTATTTCTGGCAGCAGTTTCTTGGCATGTCTTTGAACTTTTTCAAGCTTAGCTATGTGCATTTTCAAGTGAGAATTCCAAAAGGGGGCTGCATATTCGAGTTTTGGCCTCACATAGGTTGCATAAATACTTTTGAACATTTCCTTGTCTAAGTGCCTGAAGGCTACCCTTACATTTGATAAGAAGGCATATGCTGCCCTTACTATGCTATTTATATGTATTTCTGGAGACAAATCTGCTAGTATGTTTACTCCTAGTTCTCTCTCAATTTCTGTCTCTTGAAGTTGTACTCCAGCCACCGAGTAGTCAAGCTTGGGCCTTCTTGCACTTGTACCCATTTTCATTACCTTACATTTTGAAGTATTGAATTTCATTAGCCACTTTTCTGACCACTCATGCAGACTATTTAGATGTTCCTAAAGTTCTCTAAAATTGTTCTCGTTTTCTACTATCTTCACAATCTTTGCAACATCTGCAAACTTATTCATGAATGAATTTACAGTCTCTGGTAGGTCATTTATATATACAAGGAACAAAAGTGGCCCTAAACCTGAACCCCGTGGAACTTCACTACTAACTCCTCTCCATTCAGACACTGAGTATCTTACTCTAACCCTCTGTTCCATTCCTTCTAAGTAAATTTTTATCCGTTCCAAGACATTTCCACCTATTCTAGCCATTGCTTGCAGCTTCATAATAAGTCTCCCATGTGGAACAGTGTCAAATGCTTTCTGGAAGTCTAGGAATATGCAATCTGCCCAGCCCTCTCTTTCCTGTAAGATTTGGCTTACCTCATCATAAAATTCTAATAAGTTTGTTAATGGTGTTCTACCTTCTTTTAAGCCATGTTGCCTCACTGACAAAAAGTTGAAGGATTCTAAGTGAAGAGAGATATATTTCCTTAGTAGATTCTCCATAAATTTGCAAATTATGCTAGTCAAGGAAACTGGTCTATAGTTCAGAGCCATATTCCTCCTTCCCTTTTTGAAGATAGGTATCACGTTTGCTTGTCTCCAGTATCTTGGAATCTCCCCTGACTCCAGGGAATTTCTAAATATGATACTTAGTGCCACTGATATTGAGTTTGCGCATTTTTAAGTACATGAGGGGATATGTCATCAGGACCTGTAGCTTTATGAACATCTAAATCCATCAGCGCTTTGCATACCTCTGTGGCTGTAAGGTTGATGTTCTCTAATACCGGCCCTTGAGCTTCTATCTCTGCAATCTGAGGGGGTGGGGTATTTTCTACTGTAAATACTGACTGAAACTCCTTGTTTAATTCTTTGCAGATATCTTCATCCATCTCAGTGATGCTTCCATCCTCTCTCTTAAGCCTTAAAACCTGTTCTTTTACCTTCAATTTTCCTCTGATATAGCTGCGGGATTTTCTTTAGCCTTCCTGGTGATGTCCTCTCATAGTCTCTCTCTGCCTCTCTTCTTTTGCGTAGGTAGTCATTTCTTGCTCTTTTGTAGGTTTGCCAGGCATTTATGTTTTTTCTCCTCCTATACCTTTTCCAGCATTTGTCTCTCCACTCATTAGATCTTTTACACTCAATATCGAACCATTTCTCTCTGGCATGAATTACATCTACTTTGGTGAAAGGTATGCAGCAATCTACTATCTTCCCATATTTCTCACAAAAGATATCATACATTTCTTGTACAGATTTGTTGTAAAATAAGGTTCTCCAGTCAATAACTGCCAAAAGCTCATTCAGTTTGATGTAATCATCTTTCGTATAGTTTCTCCTTATGTCCTCAGTGCCTCTACTCTCAGGCAGAATATCTTCAATGATATACTCCATCAACAACACACAGTGGTCACTCTTTCCAATTGGTGGTTCATACTCAAATTTTTCAATATCCAACACATTATCCGTGAATACTAGATCAAGTAGTGATGGCTCATCCCCACCCCTGGCCCTCGTTGGTTCCATTACATGTTGGTGTAGGAAATTCCCTTGTACGCAATCTAGGAATCTTGCCCCGTATGAGTCCTCACCACTGTGTGGGTCAAGATTTATCCAATCTATCTCTTTATGATTAAAATCCCCTATAATCAAAATCCTATATTTTCTCTCCCGTGCCATGTTAACAACTGAGTTTATGACTTCAATAGTACCTATATGACTTTCCTCATAAACATCTAGCCTATATTGGTTCCTTGGTGGGTTATATACAACAGTTATTATAATGCTCTCTGACCCAGTATTTATGCGAGCAACAAAGAAATTCCTTGAACTCACTTTCTATAGCCAAGTTTATTTCTTCAACTTGAATCCTTTCACTTATGAGCAGTGTGTGTGATTACCTAATTGTGATTACCTTATTGTGTTTACGGGAAAGAGCCCAAAGCTCGTATCTTCCTCTCTCATGATCGGTTCCATTTTATACTTAGTGATACTTATCATACCTGTCCTTAAATCTATAGATTGAGATAGCATCAACTACCTCCTCCCTTAGCGAATTCCAATTATCAACTACTCTTACACTGAAAAAGTATTTCCTTACATCCTGCAAACAAGTTTTTTTACGAAGCTTCAAACTATGACCTCTAGTTCTAGAGCCTGATATATAAAAAAATCGATCCTTATCCACTCTATAATAACCATGAAGGAATTTAAAGACTGTCACCATATCCCCCCTCAATCTTCTAGCTTCGAGTGATGGTAAGTCTAATTCCCTCAGCCTCTCATCATAACTGAGATTGTGTATTTCTGGCACCAGTTTCGTGGCATATCTTTGAACTTTTTCAAGCTTAGCTATGTGCTTTTTCAAGTGCGGATTCAAAAAGGGGACTGCATGTTCGAGTTTTGGCCTCACATAGGTTATATAAATATTTCTGAACATTTCCTTGTCCATTGTGCCTGAAGGCTACCCTTACATTTGATAAGAATGCATATGCTGCCCTTATTATGCTATTTATATGTATTTCTGGAGACAAATCTGCCAGTATGTTTACTCCTAGATCTCTCTCATTTTCTGTTTCTTGAAGTTGTACTCCAGCCACCGAGTAGTCAAGCTTGGGCCGTCTTGCACTTGTACCCATTCTCATTACCTTACATTTCGAAGTATTGAATTTCATTAGCCACTTTTCTGACCACTCATGCAGACTATCTAGATCTTCCTGAAGTTCTCTACCATTTTTATCGTTTCTAACTTTCTTCACAATCTTTGCATCATCTCCAAACATATTCATGAATGAATTTACAGACACTGGTAGGTCAAGTTTCCCTGAAACTGATCCCTGTGGAACTCCACTACTAACTCTTCTCCATTCAGACACTGAGTGTCTCACTCTAACCCTCTGTTCCCTTCCTTCTAAGTAAGTTTTTATCCATTTCAAGACATTTCCACCTATTCTAGCCATTGATTGCAGCTTCCTAATAAGTCTCCCATGTGGAACATTGTCAAACGCTTTCTGGAAGTCTAGGAATATGCAATCTGCCCAGCCCTCTCTTTCCTGTAAGATTCGGCTTACCTCATCATAAAATTCTAATAAGTTTGTTACTGCTGATCTACCTTCTCTGAAGCAATGTTGCCTCACTGACAAAAAGTTGAAGGATTCCAAGTGAAGAGAGATGTGTTTCCTTAGTAGTTTCTCCATAACCTTGCAAACTATGCTGGTTAAGGAAACTGGTCTATAGTTCAGAGCCGTATCCCTCCTTCCCTTTTTGAAGATAGGTATCACATTTGCTTGTTTCCATTATCTTGGAATCTCCCCTGACTCCAGTGACTTTTTAAATATGATACTTAGTGCCACTGATATTGAGTTTGCGCCTTTTTTAAGTACACTAGGGAATATGTCATAAGGACCTGTAGCTTTATGAACATCTAAATCCATCAGCGCTTTGCATACCTCTATGGCTGTAAGGTTGATGTTCTCCAGTACCGGCCCTTGAGCTTCTATCTTTGCAATCTGAGGCGGTGGTGGTATTTTCTACTGTAAATACTGACTGAAACTCCTTGTCCAATTCTTTGCAGATCTCTTTATCCATCTCAGTGATGCTTCCATCCTCTCTCTTTAGCCTTAAAACCTGTTCTTTTACCTTCAGTTTTCCTTTGATAAAGCTGTGTAAAAGCTTGGGATTTTCTTTAGCCTTCCTGGTGATGTCCCTCTCATAGTCTCTCTCTGCCTCTCTCCTTTTACTTAGGTAGTCATTTCTTGCTCCTTTGTAGGTTTGCCAGTCATTTATGTTTTTTCCCCTCCTATATCTTTTCCAGCATTTGTCTCTCCACTCCTTAGCTATTTTACACCCATTATCGAACCATTTCTCTCTGGCATGAATTACACCTACTTTGGTGACAGGTATGAAGCAATCTACTATCTTCCCATATTTCTCACAAAAGATGTCATATATTTCTTGTACAGATTTGTTGTAAAATAAGGTTCTCCAGTCAATAACTGCAAAAAGCTCATTCATTTTGATGTAATCTCCTTTCGGATAGTTCCTCCTCATGTTCACAGTGCCTCTACTCTCAGGCAGCATGTCTTCAATGATATACTCCATCAATAACACACAGTGGTCACTCTTTCCTATTGGTGGTTCATACTCAATTTTTTCAATATCCAACACATTATCTGTGAATACTAGATCAAGTAGTGATGGCTCATCCCCACCCCTGGCCTTCGTTGGTTCCATTACATGTTGGTGTACTAAATTCCCTTTTACACAATCTAGGAATCTTGCCCCGAATGAGTCCTCACCACTGTGTGGTCAAGATTTATTTTTATGATTAAAGTCTCCCATAATCAAAATCCTACATTTTTTCTCCCGTGCCATGTTAACAACTGAGTTTATGACTTCAATAGTACCTATATGACTTTCCTCATAAACTTCAAGCCTATTCTTGTTCCTTGGTGGGTTATATACAGCAGTTATAATAATGCTCTCTGACCCAGTATTTATGAGAGCAACAAGAAATTCCTTGAGCTCACTTTCTATAGCCAAGTTTATTTCTTCAACTTGAATCCTTTCACTTATGAGCAGTGCTATCCCTTGACCAGTCCTCTCAGATCTTTCAACCCTTAATATTCTGAAGCCCTTAGGAAAAACTGTGATACTGTTTATGTCCTCACTCAACTTACTCTCTGTAATTGCTACTATATCTGCCTTACTGTTGTGAATCCTATCTTTTAATTCTACTGCCTTACCAGCTAATCCATCAGCATTTGTGTATAACAATCTTAATGAGGCCCCATCCCCTGATATTCTGTCATTATCTTCTTTATCTCCCCTTTGTCTGGAAGAACTCTGAAATGAAAATTTTTCTTCTCTTCTTCATTTCTTTCCTCATTTAACCTTCTTGCCTCTTCCAACAAGTTTCTGATCATTCCCATCTCTTCCTGTGTTCTGTATCTCTAATGAACACTTCTTTGAGTTCTTGAAGGTCTTTTAGACTTTTTTTTCAACAATATTTCCCTACATGTTTCCCCTCTCTCAAAGGTTACTTTTGTTGGTCTCGACTTTCCTTCCCTTGAATATTTACCTAGTTGGTGTATGTTTACAATATCCTCAGGACCAGAAACTACTCCAAGCTTTCTTATCAGGTCTACAACCCTTGCTTTATTTTCTTCAAGTCTCCCCTGCCATGTTGGCTCCTGGGATTCACTTATGCCTGAGATTACCACTGTCTTCCCTTTATCAAGTGCTTGTTTGATGAGTGGTTTTGCCCTTTCCATCACAACGTCTTTCGTTTTTTCGATTATTGTCTCTTTATAGTCAATTGTTTGTATGTTTTCCAGTGCCACCACCTTTACAGCCTCTTTTACTGCCACATTCCCCTTTAGTGCATACAGCAAAGGAAGCTTTCATGGCATCATTTTGCATATTCAGCTCCGGGAACTCTTTTCTAAACTATTCAATGTTTTCCATAATCTGGACATTCCAAGCATCAATCTCGTCTCTCTCAGAAGAGAGCAGTGAACTAACATCTAATTCCTTTAGGTTGTCATTCAGCTGTTTATCTTTATCTTCTTGTTTAGAAATTCTAGTTTCTAGTTCACTCTTTTTTTCTTCCAGCTTCTTTATTCTTTTTTCTAGTTCCTTTTTCTCCTGCCCTTGTGCTTTATTTGCTTCCTCCAAAGATCTTATTTCCTCTCTGAGTGCTTCATTCTCTTTCATTTCTCCATCCATATTCCGAATTTTTTCATCAAGGCTTATAACCATTGCCTCTAAATCCTTGATTTTCTGTTTTAGTCTCCTAATAGCTGCCCCTCCTCCCGACCCATGGGTGGGAGAGGTTTGGGACAGAGATGGCCTTGTTTTTATGTTCTCCCTCTCACAGAATATAGAGAGAAGAAGAGAAAGAGAAAAATAAGAGAGAAAAACTTTTATTTAAGCTTCATACAGAATCTTTATATCTCCAAATAGGTGATATTTAGTGACTCAATTTATTTCTTTCCTGGTAACACACATCTTAACTTAAAAATTTGACCATGGTAATTTGAGGATAAAAGAAAAAGAAAAAAAAATGCAACAAAACAAAAGTCAAACCTGAAGTAAAATTCGAATTTGTGTCTGAGGAGGCACTCACCTGTTTCTGCTATATATTCTTCCTAACTGATAAACTCATTTGCTAACCAAGATATGTTATCACAGGATTAGACTTTACATTTAACTCAATATATATATACAAAATAAAAAAATAGTAAAAGAGAAAGCTAAAAGAAAAGAAAAAAATGAAGAAAATAAGACAGCTGTTCTACTTGGCAACTTAACTCAGTACTGTTGACAGGTGTCTTGTTGGTATTTATGTAATTATTCAATTATTTTGTGTTTCAAAGTAGCTATCAAATTAATATAAATGGGAAGGATTCTGATTTTAACAATATATGGAACCACAGGATCAGGTGAATGGCTTAATAGCTCTCCCCAATTTACACAAAAAATTAGGTAATGTGATGTAATGGCTTCACCTCCGGCAACACTTCTAAGTTTCCTTCAAGGCAGAGCAGGGCAGCTTCTTTCTCTTTCCCCTCACGAAAATGTTCTCAATTTTTTTCCTTTAATATTTGGACAGTCTCGCCATACAACAAATACAAGTTTTTTCTCACAATGCTTTGCAGGATTTCTTATTTAGGGAAATTATGTATGATTAAATCACTGTAGTCTTAGTCACTCAAAAACACAAGGAAAAGTTTAAGAGACACTGAATACTTGTGTACTGACTACGTGCGTGTGTGATTACCTAATTGTGATTACCTGATTGTGTTTACGGGAAAGAGCCCCAAGCTCGTATCTTCCCGTCTCCTGATCGGTTCCATTTTAGACTCAGTGATACTTATCATACCTGTCCTTAAAACTATGGATTGAGATAGCATTAACTACCTCCTCGCTTAGCCAATTCCAATTATCAACTACTCTTACACTGAAAAAGTATTTCCTTACATCCTGCGAAGAAGTTTTCTTACGAAGCTTCAAACTATGACCTCTAGTTCTAGAGCCAGCCATATCAAAATATCGATCCCTATCCACTCTATCATAACCATGAAGGAATTTAAAGACTGTCACCATATCCCCCCCTCACTCTTCTAGCTTCGAGTGATGGTAAGTCTAATTCCCTCAGCCTCTCGTCATAACTGAGATTGCGTATTTCTGGCACCAGTTTCGTGGCATGTCATTGAACTTTTTCAAGCTTAGCTATGTGCATTTTCAAGTGAGAATTCCAAAAGGGGCTGCATATTCGAGTTTTGGCCTCACATAGGTTACATAAATATTTCTGAACTTTTCCTTGTCCATGTGCCTGAAGGCTACCCTTACATTTGATAAGAATGCATATGCTGCCCTTACTATGCCATTTATATGTATTTCTAGAGACAAATCTGCCAGTATGTTTACTCCTAGATCTCTCTCATTTTGTCTCTTGAAGTTGTACTCCAGCCACCGAGTAGTCAAGCTTGGGCCTTCTTGCACTTGTACCCATTCTCATTACCTTACATTTTGAAGTATTGAATTTCATTAGCCACTATTCTGACCACTCATGCAGATTATTTAGATCCTCCTGAAGTTCTCTACCATTGTTCTCGTTTTTTTCTTTCTTCACAATCTTTTCATCATCTGCAAACATATTCATGAATGAATTTACAGACTCTGGTAGGTCATTTACATATACAAGGAACAAAAGTGGCCCTAAAACTGAACCCTGTGGAACTCCACTACTAACTCTTCTCCATTCAGACACTGAGTGTCTTACTCTAACCCTCTGTTCCCTTCCTTCTAAGTAAGTTTTTATCCATTTCAAGACATTTCCACCTATTCTAGCCATTGATTGCAGCTTCCTAATAAGTCTCCCATGTGGAACAGTGTCAAACGCTTTCTGGAAGTCTAGGAATATGCAATCTGCCCAGCCCTCTCTTTCCTGTAAGATTTGGCTTACCTCATGTGTGTGATTACCTAATTGTGATTACCTAATTGTGTTTACGGGAAAGAGCCCAAAGCTCGTATCTTCCCGTCTCCTGATCGGTTCCATTTTATACTTAGTGATACTTATCATACCTGTCCTTAAAACTATTTATTGAGATAGCATTAACTACCTCCTCGCTTAGCCAATTCCAATTATCAACTACTCTTACACTGAAAAAGTATTTCCTTACATCCTGCGAAGAAGTTTTCTTATGAAGCTTCAAACCATGACCTCTAGTTCTAGACCCAACCATATCAAAATATCGATCCCTATCCACTCTATCATAACCATGAAGGAATTTAAAGACTGTCACCATATCCCCCCCTCACTCTTCTAGCTTCGAGTGATGGTAAGTCTAATTCCCTCAGCCTCTCATCATAACTGAGATTGCGTATTTCTGGCACCAGTTTCGTGGCATGTCTTTGAACTTTTTCAAGCTTAGCTATGTGCTTTTTCAAGTGCGGATTCCAAAAGGGGCTGCATATTCGAGTTTTGGCCTCACATAGGTTACATAAATATTTCTGAACATTTCCTTGTCCATGTGCCTGAAGGCTACCCTTACATTTGATAAGAATGCATATGCTGCCCTTACTATGCCATTTATATGTATTTCTAGCAGACAAATCTGCCAGTATGTTTACTCCTAGATCTCTCTCATTTTGTCTCTTGAAGTTGTACTCCAGCCACCGAGTAGTCAAGCTTGGGCCTTCTTGCACTTGTACCCATTCTCATTACCTTACATTTTGAAGTATTGAATTTCATTAGCCACTATTCTGACCACTCATGCAGATTATTTAGATCCTCCTGAAGTTCTCTACCATTGTTCTCGTTTTTTACTTTCTTCACAATCTTTTCATCATCTGCAAACATATTCATGAATGAATTTACAGACTCTGGTAGGTCATTTACATATACAAGGAACAAAAGTGGCCCTAAAACTGAACCCTGTGGAACTCCACTACTAACTCTTCTCCATTCAGACACTGAGTGTCTTACTCTAACCCTCTGTTCCCTTCCTTCTAAGTAAGTTTTTATCCATTTTAAGACATTTCCACCTATTCTAGCCATTGATTGCAGCTTCCTAATAAGTCTCCCATGTGGAACAGTGTCAAACGCTTTCTGGAAGTCTAGGAATATGCAGTCTGCCCAGCCCTCTCTTTCCTGTAAGATTTGGCTTACCTCATGTGTGTGATTACCTAATTGTGATTACCTAATTATGTTTACGGGAAAGAGCCCAAAGCTCGTATCTTCCCGTCTCCTGATCGGTTCCATTTTATACTTAGTGATACTTATCATACCTGTCCTTAAAACTATGGATTGAGATAGCATTAACTACCTCCTCGCTTAGCCAATTCCAATTATCAACTACTCTTACACTGAAAAAGTATTTCCTTACATCCTGCAAAGAAGTTTTCTTACGAAGCTTCAAACCATGACCTCTAGTTCTAGAGCCAGCCATATCAAAATATCGATCCCTATCCACTCTGTCATAACCATGAAGGAATTTAAAGACTGTCACCATATCCCCCCTCACTCTTCTAGCTTCGAGTGATGGTAAGTCTAATTCCCTCCGCTTCTCATCATAACTGAGATTGCGTATTTCTGGCACCAGTTTCGTGGCATGTCTTTGAACTTTTTCAAGCTTAGCTATGTGCTTTTTCAAGTGCGGATTCCAAAAGGGGGCTGCATATTCGAGTTTTGGCCTCACATAGGTTACATAAATATTTCTGAACATTTCCTTGTCCATGTGCCTGAAGGCTACCCTTACATTTGATAAGAATGCATATGCTGCCCTTACTATGCCATTTATATGTATTTCTAGAGACAAATCTGCCAGTATGTTTACTCCTAGATCTCTCTCATTTTCTGTGTGAGTGTGTGTGTGTGTGAAATTACCTAATTGTAATTACCAAATTGTGTTTACGGGAAAGAGCCTAAAGCTCGTATCTTCCCGTCTCCTGATCGGTTCCATTTTGTATTTAGCGATGCTTATCATACCTGTCCTTAAAACTATTAATTGAGATAGCATTAACTACCTCCTCGCTTAGCGAATTCCAATTATCAACTACTCTTACACTGAAAAAAATATATCCTTATATCCTGCAAAGAAGTTTTCTTACGGAGCTTTAAACTATGACCTCTAGTTCTAGAGCCTGCCATATCAAAATATCGATCCCTATCCACTCTATCATAACCATGAAGGAATTTAAAGACTGTCAACATATCCCCCCTCAATCTTCTAGCTTCGAGTGATAGTAAGTCTAATTCCCTCAGCCTCTCATCATAACTGACATTGTGTATTTCTGGCACCATTTTCGTGGCATATCTTTGAACTTTTTCAAGCTTAGCTATGTGCTTTTTCAAGTGCGGATTCCACAGGGGGGCTGCATATTCGAGTTTTGGCCTCATACAGGTTACATAAATATTTCTGAACATTTCCTTGTCCATGTGCCTGAAGGCTACCCTTACATTTGATAAGAATGCATATGCTGCCCTTACTATGCCATTTATATGTATTTCTGGAGACAAATCTGCTAGTATGTTTACTCCTAGATCTCTCTCATTTTCTGTCTCTTGAAGTTGTACTCCAGCCACCGAGTAGTCAAGCTTGGGCCTTCTTGCACTTGTACCCATTCTCATTACCTTACATTTTGAAGTATTGAATTTCATTAGCCATTTTTCTGACCATTCGTGCAGACTATTTAGATCTTCCTGAAGTTCTCTACCATTGTTCTCGTTTCCTACTTTCTTCACAATCTTTTCAACATCTGCAAACATATTCATGAATGAATATACAGACTCTTGTAGGTCATTTACATATACATGGAACAAAAGTGGCCCTAAATCTGAACCCTGTGGAACTCCACTACTAACTCTTCTCCATTCAGACACTGAGTGTCTTACTCTAACCCTCTGTTCCCTTCCTTCTAAGTAAGTTTTTATCCATTTCAAGACATTTCCACCTATTCTAGCCATTACTTGCAGCTTCATAATAAGTCTCCCATGTGGAACATTGTCAAATGCTTTCTGGAAGTCTAGGAATATGTAATCTGCCCAGCCCTCTCTTTGCTATAAGATTCGGCTTACCCCATCATAAAATTCTAATAAGTTTGTTACTGTTGATCTTCCTTCTCTGAAGTCATGTTGCCTCACTGACAAAAAGTTGAAGGATTCCAAGTGAAGAGAGATATGTTTCCTTAGTAGTTTCTCCATAACTTTGCAAACTATGCTGGTTAAGGAAACTGGTCTATAGTTCAGAGCCGTATCCCTCCTTCCCTTTTTGAAGATAGGTATCACGTTTGCTTGTTTCCAGCATCTTGGAATCTCCCCGGACTCCAGTGACTTTTTAAATATGATACTTAGCGCCACTGATATTAAGTTTGTGCATTTTTTAAGTACATGAGGGAATATGTCATCAGGACCTGTAGCTTTGTGAACATCTAACTTCATCAGCGCTTTGCATACTTCTGTGGCTGTAATGTTGATGTTCTCTAATACCGGCCCTTGAGCTTTTATCTTTGCAATCTGAGGGGGTGGGATATTTTCTACTGTAAATACTGACTGAAACTCCTTGTTCAATTCTTTGCAGATATCTTCATCTGTCTCGGTGATGTTTCCATCCTCTCTCTTTAGCCTTAAAACCTGTTCTGTTACCTTCAGTTTTCCTCCGATAAAGCTGTGGAAAAGCTTGGGGTTTTCTTTAGCCTTCCTGGTGATGTCCCTCTCATAGTCTCTCTCTGCCTCTCTTCTTTTACTTAGGTAGTAATTTCTTGCTCTTTTGTAGGTTTGCCAGGCATTAATGTTTTTCTCCTCCTATATCTTTTCCAGCATTTGTCTCTCCACTCCTTAGCTCTTTTACACTCATTATCGAACCATTTCTCTCTGGCATGAATTACACCTACTTTGGTGAAAGTTTTGCAGCAATCTACTATCTTCCCATATTTCTCACAAAAGATGTCATACATTTCTTGTACAGATTTGTTGTAAAATAAGGTTCTCCAGTCAATTACTGCAAAAAGCTCATTCATTTTGATGTAATCTCCTTTCGGATAGTTCCTCCTCATGTCCTCAGTGCCTCTACTCTCAGGCAGAATATCTTCAATGATATACTCCATCAACAACACACAGTGGTCACTCTTTCCAATTGGTGGTTCATACTCAATTTTTTCAATATCCAACACATTATCTGTGAATACTAGATCAAGTAGTGATGGCTCATCCCCACCCGTGGCCCTTATTGTTTCCATTACATGTTGTTGTAGGAAATTCCCTTTTACGCAATCTAGGAAACTTGCCCCAAATGAGTCCTCACCACTGTGTGGGTCAAGATTTATCCAAATTATCTCTTTATGATTAAATCTCCCATAATCAAAATCCTACATTTTCTCTCCCATGCCATATTAACAACTGAGTTTATGGCTTCAATAGTACCTATATGACATTCCTCATAAACTTCTAGCCTATTCTGGTTCCTTGGTGGGTTATATACAACAGGTATTATAATGCTCTCTGACCCAGTATTTATGCGAGCAACAAGAAATTCCTTGAACTCACTTTCTATAGCCAAGTTTATTTCTTTGACTTGAATCCTTTCACTTATGAGCAGTGCAATCCCTCCACCAGTCCTCTCAGATCTTTCAACCCTTAATATTTTGAAGCCCTTAGGAAAAACTGTGACACTGTTTATATCCTCACTCACCTTAGTCTCTGTAATTGCTACTATATCTGCCTTACTGTTGTGAATCATATCTTTTAATTCTCCTGCCTTACCAGTTAATCCATCAGCATTTGTGTGTAACAATCTTAATGAGGCCCCATCCCCTGATCTTCTGTCATTATCCTCTTTATCTCCCCTTTGTCTGGAAGAACTCTGAAATGAAAAGTTTTCTTCTCTGTTTCATTTCATTCCTCATTTAACCTTCTTGCCTCTTGCAACAAGTTTCTGATCATTCCCATCTCTTCCTGTGTTCTGTATTGTCTAATGATCACTTCTTTGAATTCTTGAATTGTACTTACGGGAAAGAGCCCCAAGCTCATAAATCCCGTCTCCTGATTGGATCCATTTTGTACTTAGTGATACTTATCATACTTGTCCGTAAAACTACGGATTGCGTGTGTGTTTATATATATATATATATATATATATATATATATATATATATATATATATATATATATATATATATATATATATATATATATATATATATATAATTCTATTTCATGAGAAACACGTGAATATTTTGCATATGTGAATGGATATAGCTATGTAAGGAAATTGAAAGAAATTTTGAGATCCTTAGTACCTTCAAGTTTATTACTAATCTTCAGAGTAATCTGAATTGTACAAACGAATGAGGCAATATAACAAATGATTCGATATGTATACATACAGAAAACAGGGGAAAAAAGGGAATAAGCAACCCATCACCGAATGTTGAGTCGCATATTATCAAGTATACTTTATTCAAGTTTGAGAAATGTAATTTTGGAAATATGTTCTTTTTATCTTATTATTTTCTTTATATCTATAATTGATTTATTTTTACTTAAAAGATATTTTTTTTATCAAGTATTTCTTTTCTTTTTAATTTTTACTATTATTTCACCATTATTTTTGTCATTTCATAATTAATATATTATTGGCTTTATCATAATATTATTGTTGGTATATCTAATATTATCTTTTTTTGTGATTTTTCGTGATTACTGCTTATATCATTATTATTCCTTATTGCTGCACTATTGTTATTTAATTTTTGGTCAGTATTACTTCTATAATTATTATATTTATTATTATTATTAATATCATTATTACTAGTATTGTTATTATTATTATTACTATTATTTTTATTATTACGAATATTACTATTATTATTGCGAATATTATTATTATTATTATTATTATTATTATTATTATTATTATTATTATTATTATTATTATTATTATTATTATTATTATTATTATTATAAAATTTAGGGTGTTTTGTTCATTGTTACTATTATTTTGAGCAATGTAATGTGTTCCTATTTCCTCCTACCATTGATCGTCCCTTATATTCTCGGTACTCCCACCCCAATAAATTAATATAACCTATGGCAGTATTGTCTTTGACTCGATGATGGGTTACTTATTCCCCTTTTTCTCCTGTTATCTGTATGCACATACTGTCTCATTCGTATGTACAACTCCGATTCATCTGAGGATAAGTAATAAACTTTAAAATACTAAGGATCTCAAAATTTCTTTCAATTTCCTTATGTAGCCATATCCATTCATACACATACATATACATGCATCTCCTCCCTTTCCATGCTGTTTGGGTCAAGGATATTCTACAATGATGCCCAACAGCCACAGCTGGTTTACCCCCACCGCTTCATCACATGGAAACTCCCCTCACACCCATCCATTACAATACACTGAACTAGCAGGTGTGAGAAATCCCCCACTGCTTCATCACATGGCAACTCCCCTCACACCCATCCACCACAGTTCACTGACCTAGCAGGTGCGAGAAATCCCTTTGGCTCACATATATGCACAATCGTCCTCCACTCATTCCTATCTCTTGCACGTACTCTTCCCTGTTCCACTAACATTCCACGTGAATTCAATGCTCTTTTCACACCATCCATCCATCTCATCCTAGGTCTCCATCTTGGCCTAACTCCATTCACTTCTGCACTCCACACACTCTTCACTATTCGTTCATCACTTATCCTTTCTATGTGTCCAAACCAACTCAACACTTTCTGATCTAACCTATCTGACAGCTTCATCCAACACCCATTCTTTGTCTGACATACTCATTTTTTACTCTATTCTAGATGCAACAATCATGCTGTTCAAACAATTCATCTCCAATATATTCAACTTGTTCCTTTCATCCTCTCTTGCATTCCAAGTTTCTTTTCCAAAAATTGCTGTCGGTACAATCATACCTTCCTATATCCTTCTCTTTGCATTCCCAAATATCTATTTCTCATTACACTTTTCATCCCACCTAGACATTTACTTGCTTCCTTCACTCTGCGATTTACCTAGTGGGAATGGAGAATTGTTAAGTTTCTGTTTTACTAAGGGGACTCAAAGTACTGAACTCGGTTAAGAGCTCATAAACAGACTTGAACACCCCACCTGTATACCACTACTCGATTAAATAAAACTCAGAATTCAACTTTCTTTTAATTTTGGAAATGCAATGACACTTTAAAAGAATTGAATTAATATTTTAAATTAAAATTTTATGAAATGCTGCCTCGAATCCCAGAGGTGTTGTTCACGATTTCATATCCCGGCACCACAGATGGATGCCAAGACTTTGGCCTCAACTCGATGATTACCTTTATCACACAGGCAGAGTAGCATAGAGGACACTGCAATTGCAGAATCAGAAATGACACACTGTTAATAATGGGAAACTGAAAGCACGAGCACACATATAATGAGTTTCCAATATTATTCTACTGGATGAAAATATATTGGTTAGTCACAGCTAACCAGAAATATTTATTCTGCCGTAAGAGCATACAAAACCAGTAATTCTTTGCCGGTATTGAAGCAAACAATTTATTCACAATAAATGAAGATTAAGGAAGATAATACAGTTCTGTATGTACTCCTTAAATTGTGGGCAACCACAAAAGTTGCAGTGCTTATTAATGATTTGGAATTTATATGGTAAAACACTCTATTTACGATAAACGAAGAATCTACGAGATAAATACAGTATTCATTCACTTTTGGTTATCAAGAACTATTTGCAATGAAAAAAGGGGCAAAACCACCTTTCGAAGTATTTACAACTTATAACTCAAAACACTTTATCCCCAATATATGAAGAATCAGCAAGATAAATATAATATGAAGTCATACAATTGTGGTTAACAGGAAATATTTGCAAAGCCAACAGGGTAAAATTACCTTTTAATTATTTGCACTCTATAGCATAAAACACTTCAGTTAAATGATTAATTACTTGCAATGTATATAGCAAATAGCTTTATTCACGAGTTTTTGACGTAAAACACTTTATTTTCGATGACAGAAAGGGGTGAAATGAAATTAGAATTAGTTAAGAGAAGGGATAGATTTTTATGGGCTCATAACCGATCTTCTGAGGATGAGATTTTCGTTTATCACAGTCAATGAAAGAAACTTCTTAGCAATGTATATCAGCTGCAATTTCCAGGTTAAGGAATTAACTTTGGCAAGTGAGATTCCAGTTAGGTAATCTACAAAAGTTCATTTGTAATGGAATGGAATCTGAGAAAATTTTTGTAGTATATGACCATTAATGAATGGAACTAATTCTCGAAATTCCAATTTGCTTGACCAACGAGCTTTACAATACACTATCCTTCACCTTCTTTGTGCCAGATGAATTCCTCTGAAGACACCACGTAAATAAGGTGTGAAATAAGCTTGACTGCTGAGGCGAGATCTTGCCTCTGGAATGTTTGCCCGCCAAATGAGGACGCTTCAATGTCCCTCCTGGTGACGTCATCTGTAGGATATATTTCCAGAGCAGTAACTGGCTCTGATATCATTTAAGGGCTACTTTAGTGGTGGTCCATGGCAGGCAATTATAGCAGAGATGCAAGGGAGAGACAGTATTTTTGGTGCATCAAGTGGAAGCAAATAAAATAAAACGAGAATAATTATGGAAAATTAGGTTACTGGTAAGCAATCTCTAGAACGTTCTTTGCATTGTACGAGACAGAACTTAACTATTCAAATAATAAAAAAAGCTACTGAAATGTATCTAGACAGGCTAATGGCATAACAGCAAGGTGAAATTTATAAAAATATTATCAGCAAGAACAATTATTATAATATAAAAAATTCATTAGAGAGAGCAATTTTATCATAAGAAAACTGTAAAGAAATTGTATCTGATAGGCTCGCTGAAGAAAGGGAACGGTCAGAAAACAGAAATAGGGGGCAGCCTTTATATTGGGATCATGCTTGGGGCAGCCTTTATATCGGGATCATGCTTTCTACTCGTACAGGAATATTAAGTAAGATATATCTAAAATTAGCTATAAGCTACAATATAAATTGCATATAATCATAATCTGCAGAAGGCAAGGATTGGGAATTATTTTAGTTAGAATAAAGGGACAGTTAACTTACTAAATTAACTAATAAGGCATCTAACAGCCTCTGGTGACTGAGCAAAACACTCTGTCACAAAAGCCCTTTCTAGAGAATATTGAATTAGAAAAATTCTACTACAGAAGGCAAAAAAAGAAAAGAGGAAGTTATAGTGACTTCAGTGTTATTATGAGGGATGCAATATCCTTCTCATGGAAAAGAACAAATGAACAATTAGAATGGGATCCACCACTGGAACATATCATACTATTAGGAAAAGTGAACAAGCCTTATAAACAAAATATTAAATGACATGCAAAACATAAAAGGAATGTGATAAAATTCAAGTTTCAAGAAAATTAAAGTCACAATTAGATATCAGAGAATATCAATATTTAAGTTTAAAAATTCCTCACATGCAATAAGGCAATGAAAAAAAGTACAGTATACGCAAATGGAAAATTTGAACCAAATCGTCATTAACAGTGGCGACGGGATTTAAAACAGTTTCAGCTATTCAACACTAAACTAAAAGTTTCTGCCATGTTCTGGCTTCCAGAGTCCCACAGAGGGAAATATAAAACTACAATCAAAGAAATATTCTTCATCTTCTTTGTCTTCCATTAGGAATAACGTTTGTAAGCAAATAAGCAAGTACAGTACAGTATTAAAGACATAAAAGATAAACATAAAAATAAACAACACATCAGAGAAGTAATCTTTACAGACTAGTCAAACTGAGGCTAACAGCACCAGCTTCCTCATTTGAGGGTAACGACCGTCGACTTAGTAGATCAGCAAGGTCATTGTCCTTTCCATCGACATGTTGGGTAGTGAAATTGAAAAGATTCAGGTAAAGTGCCCACCTTTTCAGGCGAGGATTCAGCTTGTCTACAGTCTCTAAATATTGGAGAGGACGGTGGTCGGTTCTCAGTGTAAAATGTCGGCCATACAGATGGACTTCAAATTTCTTTATGGCCTAATATCTGTTAGAGCTTCCTTCTCCATGGTGGAGTAATTTTGCTCTGCAGGGAGAAGGCTGGGGCTTGCATATCGCACTGGAGCTACTTCTGCTGAGTTGTCTGATCGGGCTTGCAAGAGCACGGCACCCAGGCCTTCGTCTGAGTCATCAGTCTGCAAGATAAATGGAAAATCAGGGTTTACCAGTTGTAATACTGGCTCACCCGCCAATGCTTCTCGGAGCTTGAAAAATGCTCTCTCCGCTTCGTCTGTCCATTGGACAGGGGAGGTTTTACCTTGCTTTGAGGAGGTCATTTGCTGCAAAGGGGCAGCGATAGTATTAAAGTGTGGAATGTTGGTAGTAGCCAACACTACTCAGGAATTATCTCAGTTGAATGACAGTAGCAGGTATTTCCAAATCCTTAATAGCTTGTACCCTGTCCTGTAAAGGGGACATCACTCCTTCTCCGACCAAGTGGCTGAGATACTGCAATTGTGTGAAACCAATCTCACAGTTGGAAGGCTTTAAATGAAGTCCATGCTGGTTCAGACGAGTGAGTACTCTGCAAAAAGTCTCGAGGTGCGATGACCAATCCTGAGAATGCACCAGGATGTCGTCTATAAAGTATGAAACATTGTCGAGGTCCTGTAGTACAATCCTCATGAGTCTGCCGAAGCAGTCAGGGGCATTCACCATACCAAAAGGCATGACCCTGAACTGGAATAGACCATATCTTGTGGAAAAGGCTGTTAGAGGTTTGGTAGTCTCGCTCAGCGGGACTTGCTAAAATCCACTAGCCAAATCCAACTTGGACAGGTAACGGGCTCAAGAGAGCAACGAGAAAATATGCTCGGCGTCAGCAATGGGCTCTCCATCAAAGATGGTACGGGAGTTAAGCTTGCAACAGTTAAGGCAAAATCTCTGACTGCCATCTCGTTTGCGCACTGCCAGTAATGGCAAACACCAAGGCGAAATGCTCTTTTCAACAATTCGGAGGCAGACCCAGGTGTCAAGATCTTCCTTCAGCCATACAGACAGCTGGTGGGGAAGCCCATTGGAATGCCAAAATGTCTCTGGGTCAGTCAAACTGACATGATGCTCAAGGGTAGCGGTAATGATTGGGAGGTCGTTGAATACGTTCTCGTAGTCCTCTAATAGCTTGTTCAGCTGTTCCTGTTGACTCAATTGTAGTCTGGAGTTAATAATGCAATTACTCACACCTTTCTTTCGGTGTGTGGAATGGCAGGATCCTTACAATCATCAAAAGCTAAGCTTATGTCTTCAATTGCGAGGGCAGTGTCTGCTGCCAGAGGGGCTTCTTCCGAAAAACTCCACTCCCGTAAATCTGTCTCAACTGCAAGGGTGGAGTATTCCAAAGTAGGAGGTAAGGGGTGGCTATAATGGAGCACCTCTGTTGCTGCAGCCTTGGAGGTTCTGTTGATGCTGAGGGCACCTATAGGGGTTGCTGAGAGTGCCAGCGCAGGATCCCTGTGGGCCTCCGGGTCCTCACAATACAGCTTCAGCTGGTTAATGTGGTATTTCCGGTTATTGCCATCAACATTTAGCACATAATTGTCAGTGGTCACCCGGTTTACCACAGTGTACGGTTCTTTCCAGCGTAGCATTAGCTTGCGAGTATCTGTTGGAAAAAGTAACAGAGCTCGATCTCCGGGCATCAGGGAACGATGCCAGGCACGCTTGTCAAAGATGAGCTTGGCAGTATGCTGGTGACTCTTAATGGCTAATTGTGCAGTTTTCCAAGCCTTTTTGAGAGGGAATGAAAACTTCAAAATATACTCATGGACGTCTCTATTGTCATCTTTGATGGTAGGCGAATCCCAACATTCTGCCAAGACTTCCACTGGGCCTCTGACCTTATGGCCATAAATCAGCTCAAAAGGCGAGTATCCAGTAGTGTCGTGGGGTGTGTCTCTGAAGGAGAAAAGTGCAGCAGGGACGTACTTGTAGACGCACGTACGAATGTGCTTCATTTCTAAGAGGTTACAGAAAGCCTCAAAGTGCCTACTTGTAAACCGACTTCCATTGTCAGAAGTGACCTGCTCAGGAAAGCCAACCCTGGAGCAGATTTCAAATAGGGAATGAGCAACCGCTTCGGTCATGATAGAAGACAGCAGCACTGCATCTGGGTATCTTGTTGCCAGGTCGACGTATACCAGGAAGAACTGTTTCCCCGTGGATGAAGCTGGACTAATAGGACCTACTATGTCAACAGCAACCTTGGAAAATGGCTCCGTTGAGAGCTTAGTTATCCCCATGGGAACTTTCGGTACCGGTGCCGTAGAGGTGGTTTGACAGAAAGGGCAGGAGCCCTCGTATCTGTCTACCTCGGCATACATGTTTGGCTATGCAAAAGCCTTCTGAAGGATGTTCCGAGTTTTTGCTTTGCCTCTGTGTCCACTTAGAGGTAAATGGTGTACCACATACATTGCCTGGCGGCGCAACGAAGTGGGCACCACCAACTATTTAAAGGTGTTGCCATCTTTAGTCACATGCCTACGAAGTACTCCATCCTCAAGGGCATAAGTGATCTGGCTCCTCCTCTCACCATGAAGGTTCTCCTTTCGGTGGCCTGTTGCATCCAGTTTTTGAAGCTGGGGCAGTCTTGCTGCAGTTTGACAAAGTCTGGACGGGACTTCAGTGGCTCTAGAGGCGCATCATCTGGTAAAGGAGGGGGAAAGTCTCCGGGTTCCACATTACGTGTACTAACTGCGGCAGACTCAATGAAGTCAGTCGGAGAATCGTCCAAATTCTTGGCATCGGGGACAGAAGTTGCTACTGAAATGGCTTGTTGTGACTTCGCCTGAGGGATGTTATAATGAGAAATGTCCTCATGGTAGAGGTCAGCGTGGAAGATAGGAGATAGGTTCAGTACATGACCCAGCAAGACAGGTTACATGAGCCCAATTAATGCCACAGCTGGAGCTTTTTCAACAAATATGCCACTGGCCTCTGTGTCGAGGGCTATCTCAGCTTCCACACCATTAATGGTTCCTAGGCATTTTGGGATCATCATGTTCGGTGAATTCCACATTGGCAAGTTTGTACGGAGGATCCTTGGTGTTATCCTCAATGGCCCTTTCTGGCCTTGTTTCCACAACATGGGCCAAGTGAGTGGTCGGGCGGCTATGCGGGCCGCTGCTGTGAGAGGGAGTGTGGTGGCTCTTAGAGTTTGGCTGAAAATCCTGGGAAGGTGGAGCAGAGTAATGGCTCTTGCCTCTGAACTGCTGAGGCTTACGTCTTACCGAGTCATCCTTCTTGAGTGTGGATGCATGGCTGTAATAAGGCTTAGGAGTGTGAGGAGGATGAGCTGGACGATGGGAGTTCTGCGAGGGGACCTTGGGCTTCCCGTTCCTGTGATCTCCTTTCCGGTGAGAATCATGGCCTGCTGCAGGGGAGATGAAACTCTGAGGACGAGCCTTGGAATAGGCCCTTCTTGCCCTCGTAACATCACAGAGTTGTACTCCAGGCTGGTTGTGCTGGAGGTACTCATCCACAGCAGCTAAACTTTTCTCGTAGTGGATCTCATCCTTAAGCTGAGTCCTTACATATGCAACAGCATCCGGAGGGAGGTCAGTGGCAATTGCATCAAACATCAAGAACGAATACAACTTTACACGAGGACACTTTGCAACTCGCAACCAATCATTAAAGAGGCGAGCCTAGCATTTGCCAAAGGCACTACAGTTCTCCTTCTTCAGTGTGAAAGCAGAAATATACCTAGCAAGAGACTCATCTGGTGAAAGGTTCTGCAAGGCCAGGAGTGTGCTTTTAACTTTCTCATAGTCCCTCAGTTGTGTTTGGTCGAGTTCATTGACCAGGGCAAGCAGACGGGGTGGCATGGAGGCGAGCAGCCAACGACTCTTCTCAAAGCTTCTGTGCCTCAGCTAGCTGTCGCAAGACTTTCGAGAGAGCGGATGTAAGTATCAAGCGGTTGCTTGCCTTTGTCCTCATATTTCTGTATTGGGGGGGGGCCTCTCACAAGGCTGGTCCCCATTTTCGGATGAAGGACCACTGTCTGGGATTCACACTTGAAGCCGAGGAAACGCAAGCTCATGTTTGCGTTGTGCTTGTGCCTGTGCCTTTTTTTTTTTATGTTTCCTTTGAGGGTGAGCGGACCTTCCCTAATGGCCCGCAGGTGGGGTAAGATTTTGTTGATTGTAGGTGGTATTCACTCTAGCGGGCGAATGGGCTTTCCTATTTGGTGAGGAGGTGGGGTGAAATCTTGTTATTGTTGGTGGTATTCACTCTTGAGGGTGATCGGACTTTCCTATTTTGGCCCGCAGGTGAGGTTGTGCAAAACTGTAAAGATAATGGAAAGCATAAGTGTTCAGTTGAGGATTATTAGTTTACATAAAACAATTTAAATGAATTCCTGTTTTGGAGGTGAGAGAGAGTTATTACATGGTTATCTTGGTGGAGGGTATTGACTGATGATATTTAGTAGACTGTTCATGTAATTGTTTGTTGCTAGTATGATTATGGAGCTAGCAACTTGAAGGGCATTTGGATCATCGCTGGATGTTGCGGGGGCACCAGTTTTCCGTCGAATTTTTGAAAAAGAATCACATTCGAGGATGTAATGGAGCAGTGGATGTGGTGAGGCTACCATGCAAAAGGTGCATTCCCTGATGATATCATCCACTATTCACCAGGTGAACTTGTACCCGAGTCTCAGACGGTACACATTGACCTCCGTGCTTCGTCGAAGGTTCTTAGGCAGGGTGATTCGCTGAAGATCAGTGGTGGCTTTGTACCACCAGGTGGAGGGGGAACCAATGTCTGTGCACAGGTTGTGTTTAGTTATTAAGGCGTTAAGGAGTGACTAGGTGGCTTTATTTTTTATCTGTTGAATCCCAGGAGACAGAGATATTTGGATTTCTGCTCTGAGAGTGGCTTGTTTGGCGGCTTGATCGGCTTCCTCATTTCCCTTGATACCGACGTGGCTGGGAATCCAGGCAAGAGTGATGACTTTTCCAAGGCTGGTCGTCCTGTGGTAGTGGCTGAGGATGGTGGTGATGATACGTACATTGTCTCTGAGGAGTGGCTTCTTGATGGCCTGTAAGGCGCCTTTAGAGCCAGAGAGAATTAGGGCATGGTCAGCTCCTAGCTGGATGAAGAAGTCGAGGGCGTTGGCTATGGCAAGAAGCTCAGTCTAGAGCGATGAGCAGGAGTTTGACAGTCTCCAGGATAGGACGTCGTTTCCAGTGGTGAAGGCGGCAGCTGAGACTCCAGTTTTTTTATTTACTGAACCGTCGGTGTAGTAGACTTGAGAGTTTGGCCTGCTCCAGCTCTGAATTTTGTTCTTGTATATGTTTTTAAGGACAAGCGGGTTTACCAAGTTTTTTGGGTTGTCAGGGAGCTCGATCTTTATGTCGAGTGGTTGGTCATTCCATGGGGGTGGGCATCTGTATTCAGGAAGCGGAGTGTCCTGTATCTTGGCTAGGATGCTCTCCCTGACTGGCAGTGCTTGCAGGCTAGCGCAGACCTTGGTTGCCCAGGTTCTAAGATGGTGGTTGGGGTGGCGATTGAGGGCTAGATGGAGATTTGTGCCAGCGAGGCATTTATGTTGGGCAGTGGTGGTTTTGGCCACAAAGAGGGTCAGTCTTTGCTGAGCTATGAGTTAGAGTGGCATGAGTCCCGATTCCATCTGGATGTTTTCTCTCTTGGTCCACATGGGGGCTCCTAGCATGGTACGTATGGTGTTGTTTTGAATTACTTCTATCTTGTCCCACTGTTGTTCTTTTAGTAGCCAGAGTGTGGGACAAGCATAGTCTATGAGGATGCATATGGCTTGTACATAGAAGCTTCTGAGGACATTAAGTGATGCACCATTGTAGAGTCCCGACATACGATGAAAGACCGCTTGTCGCTGGCTGCACTTATCGTGCAAGTGTTGAATTTCAGGTCCAAAGGTTAGTCTGCCATCGATGATTACACCCAGGTATTGGTGTTTGGTAACCCAGTCCACAGGCTCATTACCTATGACCAGATTAGTGTCTGGTCTCCACTGGTGGATGGGAAGGGCCTTGGTGTTGCGGGCATTGATTTTAACTCCAAGGGAGATGGAGGCTTGGTGAATCTTGGTGAGGCAGCGCTGTGTCTTTTTAGAGCTTCTGTCGCCTATTGTGACAAAGGCAAATTCATCCGCATAGTTGAAGAGTTTGGCTCCATGTGGTAGTGCGATGTCCATGAGTTTTTCCATGAGACAATTAAAGAGGAAGGGGCTAAGGATTCCACTTTGGGGGGTTCCATATTCGTGGTTTTTGTAGGTGGGGTAGTGCCCATCTACTTTGACTCGTGCACAATGGTTTTGTAGACTCTGCTTGATCCATGAGAGAAGGTTACCTTTGATCTGCTTTGAAACGAGAGCTGAGAGTATTGCCGGCACATTGGCTAGTTCAAAGGCCTTTTCTAGGTGTAGAAAAACGATGTATCCACGGCAGTTGTTGATAAATGATAGCATGGAGGCTATGCATTTTGAGGTGCCTAAGCCAGGCTGGTAGGCAAACATGTTTTCTGGGAAGGGTGGGCATTTCCAGTGGACTCTGTTAAGTACCATCTTTTCTGTCGTCTTGCTCAGGTAGCTTAGGAGGGAGATGGGGCGAAGGTTGTCAGGGTCCTGTGGTTTTGGGATGGGCTGAATGTCTGCTCTGTTCCATGAGGCTGGTCTGTTTCTTCGTGTGTATGTCGAATTGATCAGAGAGAGTAAAGCAAGCTCCCCTTGGGGCCCCATATTTTGAATCATTGTGTATGTGATTCTATCAGCACCTGGGGCTGTGTTCTTAGAGCTTTTGCTTAGTCTTAGTAGCTCAGTCAGAGAGAATGGGGCATCTGCTTTGTCTTCAGTGTTGATGGCCTCTTCTATTTCTTCCCATCTTGCCGTGGTGAGGTCCTGAAGAGTTGTTCTGGTGGTGATTGGGAGCTAATTGGAGCTTGCACTATCCACGAATTTGACGGAGAGTTCTTCTGCTGCCCTGCTAGGATCCCTGTGGGGGATGATTTTAGGAGGTTTTCCTTTAGCAAAGGAGTTAATGCTCCTCCACATCTGGCCCATAGAGGTGTGAGCATCTAGGGTGGAACACCACTCTAGCCATTTTTTCCTCTTAATGTTGCGTGTCTCTTCATGGACATGTTCTTTGACTGTCTGGAGAGTGCGGTAGGAATCTTCAGTGCGACGTATCCTGTGCATTTTCCGGATGATGTCGAGCCGGTGATTGAGTTCTTTAACTCTGTCACAGTAGTACCATCTGTCCCGATGAGTGGTGTTTTGTGGTTTACAGAGGGGGATGGAGGAGTTTGCTGCAGCTTGCAGGGCATTGACTAGCTCGGCCTCTGCTTGGTCGATGTCTTCAGATGGTGTGAAGGCTGAAAACCAATTGCTGAGGTGCTCCTGGAATCATCCCCAGTCGGCCTTCTTGAAATTCCATCGAGGGGGAGGAGTAGGGATTTGGAAGATTTCAGGAATTGGCAGCGTGAGATGGATCCCGTAGTGGTCGCTTGTGACCAGGGGATGAATTCTCCATGTGTCGTCTTGCTTTAGGGAGTTGGAGACAAAGGTGAGGTCCAGTATTCCACCTCTGTCATGTGTTGGCTCAAGATTGTTGAGAAGGGAGATGTCTTCTTGGTTTTCCAGCAGGCTCATGATGTGTCTGCCTGCAGCACAGGGGCACTCATACCTGAATCTTGGATGGTGCGCATTGAAGTCGCCTCCTATTATCAAGTCACGATGACTGGCTAGCCCAAAGAGGGTAGTCAGGTCTAAGCCACCATCCTGTGGTCTGTAAATGTTGTACAGATCTATGCAGCTGCCCTGAAGTTTGATGTTAACAGCGAGGACGTGGACATCTTTGCCGCAGTGGACCGGTAGGGTTATTTCCTTGGCTAACAGATTTTTCTTGATGAAGGTGGCGCTGCCTCTGTTCTCCCCTGGAGACCAGTGCTGGTAAAATCCTTTGTATCCTGAGATTTTTGGAGTGTTTTGCTCTGTGGACAGGGTTTCTTGAAGCATGATGACATCTATGTTGTCAGCTTTGGTAGTGCCTTCAAGATGTTGTACCTTGTGTCTGAGACCCTGGGCGTTCCAGTGTAGGATCCCGAGATTAGACATCCTGATGATTTAAGGAGGTGGAGGTGGTAGGAGTGTTGGGTTGTTGAGGTTGGTGGTGGGTTCTGGAGACGAGGGCATGGGCAACATCGGAGTGGGCTACTTCGACGACTTGATTGTAGGCATCTTGAGGAGAGGCTCTGGTATTGAGGAGTCGGATGTCTGCCTGTGTGGCTTGAATAATAATGTTGGTGAGCTCATTTATTGTGAAGAGGGTTTGCTGTTGGGAAGAGGAGGCAGAGGAAGGTGTCTGGATAGGCTGTTTAGCTGTGGGGGTATGGGATCTAAGTCTAGGGTCCCGGGACCTGGTGTGGTGAGCGGGTGTGTGTGTGATCTGAGTGTTGCATGTGACTGTATTGTGTGTTTGAGTGTTGCATGAGATGGAGGTGTTGGTGTGATTGTTGCGTGAGGGGATGGTAGGGTTGTGAGTGTTGTTTGGGGGGATGGTAGGAGTGTGAGTGTTGTGTGATGGGGTGGATGGAGTTGGTGTAGGGGTGGAAACTGTAGGAGGTGTGATCTGTTTGTTAGGAGCTGGGTTGGTGTTGTGTGGTGGGTTTTGAGTGGGGAGGTTAGGTCTGAGTGGGGCAGGAAGGGGCCTTTGCCAAGGATTGGAGGTGGGGGGAGGAGCTGGGGTGAAGTTGGAGGTGGTGTGATTGGTGACAGGGGCAGAGGGAGAGACTCTTTGAGGAATCCTCTTCAGCCTTTCTGGGCAGCAGTTGTTCCGTGCGTGATGGTTTCCCTTACAGTTTGCGCACTTGGCAACTGTTGCTTAATTGGCCTTGAATTTGTTGAGGCAGGGGTCAGTGGAATGTCTCCCACTGCAGATTGCACATCACTCTGGGAGATGGCAAGTATTTCTATGGTGCCCAAATCTTTGACACCGGAAACATCTCAGTGGTTCAGGAGTGTAGTCTCTTATGTTGAATTTGCCCCAGATGCCGAGGTTTACTTGCGAAAGGGGTGGACCACAGATGTGGACCAGAACTTGTTTTGAGGGGACGGTTTGGCCCTCTATTTTGGAGGAGCAACGTGAGGCAGCCGTAATATACGTTTGCTTGGTTAGCAGGTCAACTGACCAAGCAACAGGGAAACCAATGAGGATATATTTTCTTATTTTTGGGGCAGGGCTCATCTCTGTCAAGTGAGGTGAGTTGAGGCTGCGGTTCTTCTCTGCGGCTTCTGCTGAGGATGGGTGGATGATAAATTCACCCTGTACATTAGGCTTAACTTTGTAGCCAAACTCAGTGAGTTGGTCTTCCAACTCTCTAATTAGGTCATACGCCTCTTTGGTGGAAGGAGTCTTAACTTTGAACTTTGATATGGGCTCTCTATATGTCATTGGGGCTGGGGGGGTGAACTGGGGCAGCAGCACACTCATGGCTACTGCCAAAGGCCGTCCTTGGCCTCTTCTTTCCCACAACCATCCACCCCTTTTGAGGGGGGTCGAGTTCCATTCCCCCCTCTGGGGGGGAGCAGGAGAAGCGGCAGAGGCCATGACTAACAACTAGTCATGGATATCACAGATTTCACTAGGTATATATCAATTGCACTGTTTGTCAATTTTGTTTAATAAAATATAACACCTTGTGGCCGGATCACTTCACTTAATTGGAACACTACAACACTTTATCACTAAAACAGTCTTCTATCTTTCTTCCTAACTCTCGTGGGAGAGGGGAGTGCAAACAGAGATTATGCTCAGCACCACGTGTTTTTTTTTAATTTCTCTTCCCAGCTCTCTAAAGAGAGGGAAAAGTAAACAGAATAAATACAAGGTTGAAATTTGAACACTTTCTATAGAATTATGGAACACACAATAATGTGTGTTCAACTGAGCAAAACAACACAAAAGCACAAAAAAAATCTTTCTGTTTCTCTCTTTGGCTCTCGTGAGAGAGAAAGAAAAGAAATCAGAGATACTTCGGTTGTTTTTCCTTGTAGAAACTTCCACCTCAGATCAGGGATGGAGTGGAGGAGGAGAAATTCACTTCACTGGTAGGAAGAGGCTTCAACTACCTATCACAAAAGAGATAAAAACAA
This sequence comes from Halocaridina rubra, assembly GCA_037179515.1. NCBI lineage: Eukaryota > Metazoa > Arthropoda > Malacostraca > Decapoda > Atyidae > Halocaridina > Halocaridina rubra. The sequence goes on from JAXCGZ010023171.1 coordinate 36,006, forward strand.
ATTAGAAACCTGAACACTTTCTATTTCCCTTTTCTTCCCACCTCTCATAAAAGAGAGAGAAGAGCAGGCAAAAATATTTGGGGTATATGACACACACAGTCACTTGTTTTCACTAAAACAAGAACGGGAACACAAAACAAAATAAAAACAATCTTTGCTTCTTTTTCTGGCTCTCGTGAGAGAGGAGGAAAAGAGGACAGAGATACTTAGGCAGGTCCTATCACTACTGGAGCTGGAACCAGACTATTGTGGGGAGTTAATCTGCTGGACGGAGTCGGCTTTAGCTGCTGGGTGGAGTCGGCTTCTACTATTGGCTGCTGGCAGAGTGAGAGAGGAGAGGTCCAACCGCCTGTGCCTGGTTGTAATCGCGTTGGACTTGTGCCTCGTCAGGGTCTTTCTTCTCCAGCTCAGCTCAGCATTCAACCATCTTGTCATGAGCACTTTCGAAGAGCTTCTGTCCTGGGGAATGACCGTATTTCTTACCCCTAGCAATTGTCATGTTCAGGTAACGGTCCTCACTGAATGTTTCAATGGTTTCCTGTGACTGCCTGATTTCCATGTTTGTTTCCTGTGACTGCCTAGTTGCCATGGTGGTTTCCTAAACAGTCAATAATGAAGTGCCAAAAAAACAAATCTGTACAATTGTAGAAAAAAGTAAAGTACCACACATCACCAAGGGGAGAAAAATATTTCAACACCACAGTTCAAACTTAAACATAACGGTGATCTCAAAACCTCATCATAAACTTGACTCAAAATACAATGTTGCAAAACAGTGCATGAAACACTGGTAATACAGGATGGCAGTCGTGCCTGCTTAACAGCAATATGTGGCAGTACCTGTGGTTATGGAGCAAATGAAAGGGATGAGCAACAGCAAATTTTACCGACTAGCACCCTGTGCCAGAGAATACAAACAAGTAAAGTATAGCGGTCGTGCCTGTGTATGAGTGAGCATATGGCAGTACCCACAAATAAAATGTCGTAAGTAAAATTCTGGAGTGTTGCCAAAAGGGCACAGATCCTATGCAAAATACACCAAAGATAAGCTAACGGCTTACAAGGCAGCCAGATTACACATGTGTCTACTAATAATGAGAAAACTTATTTTTGAGTGACAACTCAGACGCATGAAGGGCTTAGCCTAGGCTCAATAAATGACACCAAAGTTTTTCTTCCCAATCTATGAGCAGTCAATGCTTGAATATAAAACTCAATTATAAGCAAAATACTTAATATGCTTATTCCCAATTCCTAAATCCCAAAGAAATATAAACAATTCTTAACAAGTATCACCCTTTAACGGATATATAAAACACGAATGCTTTAAAACTCAATCTTATGACGCAAATAAATGAAATCTTAAATAACACGTCTTCTCATCATGCAAAATTTCTTAATTCTGTTACCACATAATCTCATGCAGATTTCCTGAAATTTTGTTTACTACATGGTAAAGAAAAAAATATTAGTTACCGTAATTAATTTTGAAAAAAATAAAAAATTCTGATCCGCGACGTCTCTAGTGATAAAATTTTTGCGTGCAACCTAAGATTCATTCATTTCAATAATCGAGCCAATGGAAATCGGGTTTAATGTGCAATGTTAAAAAGCAAGATAAAAATAAATTTATCAAAATCAATGTCTGTTCGGGTTCCTGTTCGGGCGCCAATATTCTTGTGGGAATGGAGAGTTGTTAAGTTTCTGTTTTACTGAGGGGACTCAAAGTACTGATCTCGGTTAAGAGCTCACAAACAGACAGGACAGATATTTGTACTTGAACACCCCACCGGTATACCACTACTCGGTTAAATGAAGTTCAGAATTCAACTTTCTTTCAATTTTGGAAATGCAATGACACATTAAAAGAATTGAATTAATATTTTAAATTAAAATTTTATGAAATGCTGCCTTGAATCGCAGAGGTGGTGAGCACAATTTCGTTTCCCAGCACCACAGATGTATGCCAAGACTTTGGCCTCAACTCGATGATTACCTCTGTCACACTGGCTGAGTAGTATAAAGGACACTGCAATTGCAGAAACAGAAGCTCTAACAAGACACAGCGCTTCCTCACCAAGATTCACCAAGCCTCCATCTCCCTTGGAGTTAAAATCAATGCTCGCAAAACCAAGGCCCTTCCCATCTACCAGTGGAGACCAGGCACTAATCTGGTCATAGGTAATGAGCCTGTGGACTGGGTTACCAAGCACCAATACCTGGGTGTAATCATCGATGGCAAACTAACCTTTGGACCTGAAATTCAACACTTGCGCGACAAGTGCAGCCAGCGACAAGCGGTCCTTCGACGGATGTCGGGCCTCTACGATAGTGCATCATTTAATGTCCTCAGAAGATTCTATGTACAAGCCATATGCAGCCTCATAGACTATGCTTGTTTCCACATTCTGGCTTCTAAAGGACCAACAGTGGGACAAGATAGAAGTAATTCAAAACAACGCCATGCGTACCATGCTAGGAGCCCCCATGTGGACAAGAGAGAAAACATCCAGATGGAATCGGGACTCATGCCACTCAAACTCATAGCTCAGCAAAGACTGACCCTCTTTGTGGCCAAAACCACCACTGCCCAACATAAATGCCTCGCTAGCACAAATCTCCATCTAGCTCTCAATCGCCACCCCAACCACCATCCTAGAAGCTGGGCAGCCAAGGTCTGCACTAGCCTGCAAGCACTGCCAGTCAGGGAGAGCATCCTAGCCAAGATACAGGACACTCCGCTTCCTGAATACAGATGCCCACCCCCATGGAATGACCAACCACTTGACATAAAGATCGAGCTCCCTGACAACCCAAAAATCTTGGTAAACCCGCTTGTCCTTAAAAACATATACAAGGACAAAATTCAGAGCTGGAGCAGGCCGAACTCTCAAGTCTACTACACTGACGGCTCAGTGAATCAAGAAATTGGAGCCTCAGCCACCGCCTTCACCACTGGAAACGACGTCCTATCCTGGAGACTGTCAAACTCCTGCTCATTGCTCCAGACTGAGCTTCTTGCCATAGCCAACGCCCTCGACTTCTTCATCCAGCAAGGAGCTGACCATGCCCTTATTCTCTCTGACTCTAAAGGCGCCTTACAGGCCATCAAGAAGCCACTCCTCAGAGACAATGTACGTATCATCACCACCATCCTCAACCACTACCACAGGACAACCAGCCTTGGAAAAGCCATCACTCTTGCCTGGGTTCCCAGCCACGTCGGCATCAAGGGAAATGAGGAAGCCGATCAAGCCGCCAAACAAGCCACTCTTAGAGCAGAAATCCAAATATCTCTGTCTCCTGGGATTCAACAGATAAAAAACAAAGTCACCAAGTCACTCCTTAACACCTTAATAACTAAACACAACCTGTGCACAGACATTGGCACCCCCTCCACCTGGTGGTACAAAGCCACCACTGATCTCCAGCGAATCACCCTGCCTAAGAACCTTCGACGAAGCACGGAGGTCAATGTGTACCGTCTGAGACTCAGGTACAAGTGCACCTGGCGAATAGTGAATGATATAATCAGGGAATGCACCTTTTGCCAGGTAGCCTCACCACATCAAATGCTCCACTACATCCTCGAATGTGATTCCTTTTCAAAAATTCGACGGAAAACTGGTGCCCTTGCAACATCCAGTGAAGATACATATGCCCTTCATGTTGCTAGCTCCATAAACAGATTAGCAACAAACAACTACATGAACAGTCTACTAAATATCATCAGTCAATACCCTCCACCAAGATAGCCATGTAATAACTCTCTCTCACCACCAAAACAGGAATTCATTGAAACTGTTTGATGTAAACTAATAATCCTCAACTGAACACTTATGTTTCCCATTATCTTTACAGCTTTGCACAACCTCACCTACGGACCACAATAGGAAAGTCCGATCGCCCTCAAGAGTGAATACCACCAACAATAACCAGATTTCACCCTATCTCCGCGCCAAATAGGAAAGCCCATTCACCCGCAAGAGCGAATACCACCTACAATCAACAAAATCCTACCCCACCTGCGGGCCACAAGGGACGGTCCGCTTACCCTAAATGGAGAACATCAAAGAAAATAAGAAAGAAACGACACACTGTTAATCATGCGAAACTGAAAGCACGAGTTTCCAATATTATTCTACTGGATGAAAATATTTATGCTACTGTAAGAGCATACAAAGCCAGTAATTCTTTGCCGGTGTTGGGGGTTGGGGATGGTAGAGTGTTGTTAAGATGCTGTTTTTACTAAGGGGACTCAAAGTACCGAGCTCGGTTAAGAGCTCACAAACAGACAGGACAGATATTTGTACTTGAAAACCCCATCTCTATTACCATTAGTCGGTTAAATGAAACTCAGAATTCAACTTTCTTTTAATTTTGGAAATGCAATGACATTAAAAGAATTGAATTAAATTTCTCAAATTAAATTTTATGAAATGCTGCCTCGAATCCCGGAGGTGGTGAGCACGATTTCGTTTCCCGGCACCACGGATGTATGCCAAGACTTTGGCCTCAACTCGACGATTACCTCTGTCACACAGGCAGAGTAGAATACAGGATGTGTGTTACCAGAAAAGAGATAAACTGAGTCACTAAATAGCACTTATATGGAGATATAAAAATTCTGTGTGAAGCTCAATTAAAAGTTTTTCTCTTTTTTTTCTCTTTCTCGTCTTCTTTCTATATTCTGTGAGAGGGAGAACATAAAAATGAGGCCATCTCTGTCCCAAACCTCTCCCACCCATGGATTGGGAGAAGGGGTAGCCATCAGGGGACTTAAACAGAGAATCAAGAAGTTAGAGGAAAGGGTTATAAGCCTTGATGATAAAATTCGGAATATGGATGGAGAAATGAAAGAGAATGAAACACTCAGAGAACAAATAAGATCTTTGGAGGAAGCAAATAAAGCACAAGGGCAGGAGAGAAAGGAACTAGAAAAAAGAATAAAGAAGCTGGAAGGGGAAAAGAGTCAACTAGAATCTAGAATTTCTAAACAAGAAGATAAAAACAAACAGCTGAATGACAACCTAAAGGAATTAGATGTTAGTTCACTGCTCTCTTCTGAGAGAGACGAGATTGCTGCTTGGAATGTCCAGATTAAGGAAAACATTGAACAGTTCAGAAAAGAGTTCCAGGAGCTGAATATGGAAAATGATGCCATGAAAACTTCCTTTGCTGATGCACTAAAGGGGAATGTGGCAGTAAAAGAGGCTGTAAAGGTGGTGGCACTGGAAAACAGTTGACTATAAAGAGACAGTAATCGAAAAAATGAAAGACGTTGTGATGGAAAGGGCAAACCCACTCATCAGACAGGCACTTGATATGGAGAAGACAGTGGTAATCTCAGGCATAAGTGAATCCCAGGAGCCAACATGGCAGGGGAGACTTGAAAAAAATAAAGCTAGGGTTGTAGACCTGATAAGAGAGCTTGGAGTAGTATGTGGTTCTGAGGATATTGTAAACATACACCAACTAGGTAAATATTCGAGGGAAGGAAAGCCGAGACCAACAAAAGTAACCTTTGAGAGAGGGGAAACATGTAGGGAAATATTGTTGAGAAAAAAAAGTCGAAAAGACCTTCAAGAATGCAAAGAAGTGTTCATTAGACAATACAGAACACAGGAAGAGATGGGAAAGATCAAAAACTTGTTGCAAGAGGCAAGAAGGTTAAATGATGAAAGAAATGAAGAAGAGAAGAAAAATTTTCGTTACAGAGTACTTCCAGACAAAGGGGAGATAAAGAAGATAATGACAGAAGATCAGGGGATGGGGCCTCATTAAGATTGTTATACACAAATGCTGATGGATTAGCTGGTAAGGCAGTAGAATTAAAAGATAGGATTCACAACAGTAAGGCAGATATAGTAGCAATCACAGAGACTAAGTTGAGTGAGGACATAAACAGTGTCACAGTTTTTCCTAAGGGCTTCAGAATACTAAGGGTTGAAAGATCTGAGAGGACTGGTGGAGGGATAGCACTGCTCATAAGTGAGAGGATTCAAGTTGAAGAAATAAACTTGTCTATAGAAAGTGAGTTCAGGGAATTTCTTGTTGCTCGCATAAATACTGGGTCAGAGAGCATTATAATAACTGTTGTATACAACCCACCAAGGAACCAAAATAGGCTTGAAGTTTATGAGAAAAGTCATATAGGTACTATTGAAGTCATAAACTCAGTTGTCAACATGGCAAGGGAAAAAAATGTAGGATTTTGATTATGGGAGACTTTAATCATAAAGAGATAGATTGGATAAATCTTGACCCACACAGTGGTGAGGACTCATTCGGGGCAAGATTCCTAGATTGCGTACAAGGGAATTTCCTACACCAACATGTAATGGAACCAACAAGGGCCAGGGGTGGGGATGAGCCATCACTACTTGATCTAGTGTTCACAGATAATGTGTTGGATATTGAAAATATTGAGTATGAACCACCAATTGGAAAGAGTGACCACTGTGTGTTGTTGATGGAGTATATCATTGAAGATATTCTTCCTGAGAGTAGAGGCACTGAGGACATGAGGAGGAACTATCTGAAAGGAGATTACATCAAAATGAATGAGCTTTTTGCAGTTATTGACTGGAGAACCTTATTTTACAACAAATCTGTACAAGAAATGTATGACATCTTTTGTGAGAAATATGGGAAGATAGTAGATTGCTGCATACCTGTCACCAAAGTAGGTGTAATTCATGCCAGAGAGAAATGGTTCGATAATGGGTGTAAAAGAGCTAAGGAGTGGAGAGACAAATGCTGGGAAAGGTATAGGAGGAGAAAAAACATAAATGCCTGGCAAACCTACAAAAGAGCAAGAAATTACTACCTAAGTAAAAGGAGAGAGGCAGAGAGAGATTATGAGAGGGACATCACCAGGAAGGCTAAAGAAAATCCCAAGCTTTTCCACAGCTTTATCAGAGGAAAACTGAAGGTAAAAGAACAGGTTTTAAGGCTAAAGAGAGCGGATGGAAGCATCACTGAGACGGATGAAGAGATCTGCAAAGAATTGAACAAGGAGTTTCAGTCAGTATTTTACAGTAGAAAATACCCCACCCCCTCAGATTGCAGTGATAGAAGCTCAAGGGCAGGTATTAGAGAACATTAACCTTACAGCCACAGAGGTATGCAAAGCGCTGATGGATTTAGATGTTCATAAAGCTACAGGTCCTGATGACATATCCCCTCATGTGCTTAAAAAATGCGCAAACACAATATCAGTGGCACTGAGTATCATATTTAAGGAGTCACTGGAGTCGGGGGAGATTCCAAGATGCTGGAAACAAGCAAATGTGATACCTATCTTCAAAAAGGGAAGGAGGGATACGGCTCTGAACTATAGACCAGTTTCCTTGACCAGCATAGTTTGCAAAGTTATGGAGAAACTACTAAGGAAACATATCTCTCTTCACTTGGAATCCTTCAACTTTTTGTCAGTGAGGCAACATGGCTTCAGAGAAGGTAGATCAACAGTAACAAACTTATTAGAATTTTATGATGAGGTAAGCCAAATCTTACAGGAAAGAGAGGGCTGGGCAGATTGCATATTCCTAGACTTCCAGAAAGCGTTTGACACTGTTCCACATGGGAGACTTATTAGGAAGCTGCACTCAATGGCTAGAATAGGTGGAAATGTTTTGGAATGGATAAAAACTTACTTAGAAGGAAGGGAACAGAGGGTTAGAGTAAGACACTCAGTGTCTGAATGGAGAAGAGTTAGTAGTGGAGTTCCACAGGGTTCAGTTTTAGGGCCACTTTTGTTCCTTGTATATGTAAATGACCTACCAGAGTCTGTAAATTCATTCATGAATATGTTTGCAGATGATGCAAAGATTGTGAAGAAAGTAAAAAACGAGAACAATGGTAGAGAACTTCAGGAGGATCTAAATAATCTGCATGAGTGGTCAGAAAAGTGGCTAATGAAATTCAATACTTCAAAATGTAAGGTAATGAGAATGGGTACAAGTGCAAGAAGGCCCAAGCTTGACTACTCGGTGGCTGGAGTACAACTTCAAGAGACAGAAAATGAGAGAGACCTAGGAGTAAACATACTGGCAGATTTGTCTCCAGAAATACATATAAATGGCATAGTAAGGGCAGCATATGCATTCTTATCAAATGTAAGGGTAGCCTTCAGGCACATGGACAAGGAAATGTTCAGAAATATTTATGTAACCTATGTGAGGCCAAAACTTGAATATGCAGCCCCCTTGTGGAATCCGCACTTGAAAAAGCACATAGCTAAGCTTGAAAAAGTTCAAAGACATGCCACAAAACTGGTGCCAGAAATACGCAATCTCAGTTATGATGAGAGGCTGAGGGAATTAGACTTACCATCACTCGAAGCTAGAAGAGTAAGGGGGGATATGGTGACAGTCTTTAAATTCCTTCATGGTTATGATAGAGTGGATAGGGATCGATATTTCGATATGGCTGGCTCTAGAACTAGAGGTCATAGTTTGAAGCTTCGTAAGAAAACTTCTTTGCAGGATGTAAGGAAATACTTTTTCAGTGTAAGAGTAGTTGATAATTGGAATTCGCTAAGCGAGGAGGTAGTTAATGCTATCTCAATCCATAGTTTTAAGGACAGGTATGATAAGTATCACTAAGTATAAAATGGAACCGATCAGGAGACGGGAAGATACGAGCTTTGGGCTCTTTCCCGTAAACACAATTAGGTAATCACAGGACACTGCAATTTCAGAAACAGAAATGACACACTGTTTATAATGGGAAACTGAAGGCATGAGCACACATATAATGAGTTTCCAATGTCATTCTACTGGATGAAAATATATTGGTTATTCACAGCTAACCAGAAATATTTATGCTACCAAAATAGCATACAAAACCATTAATTCTTTACTGGTATTTAAGGAAAACAATATATTCACAATAAATGAAGAATAAGCAAGACAAATACAGTACTGTATGTATTCCTTAAATTGTGGGCAACCACAAAAGTTGCAATGCTTATTACTGATTTACAATTAATATGGTAAAACACTCTATTTAGGATAAAGGAAGAATCTACGAGATAAATACAGTATTCATTCACTTTTGGTTATCAAGAACTTTGCAATGAAAAAAAAGGGTGCAAAACCACCTTTGGAGGTATTTGCAACTTATAACTCAAAACACTTTATCTCCAACTATGAAGAATTAGCAAGATAAATACAGTATGCATTCATTAAATTGTGGTTAACAGGAAATATTTGCAAAGCCAACAGGGTAAAATTACCTTTTAATTATTTGCAGTATATAGCATAAAACCCTTTAGCTAAATGATGAATTATTTGCAATTTATATAGCAAATAGCTTTATTGGCGAGTTTTTGACGTAAAACACTTTATTTATGATGATAGGAAGAGGTGAAATGAAATTAGAATTTATTAGGAAAAGAGATAGATTTTTACGGGCTCATAACCAGTCTTCAGAGGATGAGATTTTCGTTTATCACATTCAATGAAAAGAAACTTCTTAGCAATGTTAATCAGCTGTAATTTACAGATTAAGGAATTAACTTTGGCATGTGAGATTCCAGTTTGGTAATCTACAAAATTTCTTGTGTATGGGAATGGAATCTGAGAATAAAAATCAGTAAGATTTAGCCAGTAACGAATGTAACTAATTCTCGAAAATAAACCAATTCGCTTGACCCAGGAGCTTTACCATACACTATCCTTCACCTTGTTGTGCCAGATGAATTCCTGTGAAGATGCCACGTAAATAAGGTTTGAAATAAACTTAGACTGCTCAGGCGAGATGTTGCCTCTTCGAAATTTGAGCGCCAAAGGAGTACGTCTCATTGTCCCCCCTTGTGAGTTCATCTGTAGGATACATTTCTAGAGCAGTAACTGGCCCTGATATCATTTAAGGACTATTTTAGTGGTGGTCCCTGGCAGGCAATTATAGCAGAGATGCAAGGGAGAGACAGTATTTTTAGGTGCAACAAGTGGAAGCAAATAAAATAAAACGAGAATAATAATGAAAAGTTAGGTTACTGGTAAACAATCTCCAGAATGTTCTTGGCTCGTAGCAGACGGAAAATAGGAGCAGCCTTTATATCGGGACTATACTTCTACATGTACAAGAAGAGTAAATAAGGTATATTTAAAATTGGCTATAAGCTAAAATATAAATTGCAAATAATCATAATCTGCAAAAGTCAAGAAGTGGGAATTAATTTTTTTAGTTAGAAAATAACAGTTAAGTTACTAAATTAATTAATAAGGCATCTAACAGCCTCTGGTGACTTTGAGCGAAACACTCTGTCACAAAGGCTCTTCCTAGAGAATATTGATTTAGCAAAATTCTACTATGGAAGGCGAAAAAAGAACAGAGGAAGTTACGGTGACTTCAGTGTTATTATGAGGGATGAGATATCCTTTTCATGGAAAAGAACAAATGAACAATAAGAATGGGATCCACCACTGGAACATATCATACTATTAGGAAAAGTGAACAAGTCTTGTAAACAAAACATTAAATGACATGCAAAACATAAAAGAAATGTGATCAAATTCAAATTTCAAGAAAATTAAATCACAATTAGATATCAGTGAATATCAATATTTAAGTTTATGAATGCTTCACATGCAAGAAGGCAATAATATAATATACAAAAAAAATACAGTATCCGCAAATTAAAAATTTGAACCACGTCGTCATTAACATTGGCGACTGGATTTAAAAGTTTCAGCTATTTAACACTAAACTAAAATGTTTCCACCATGTTCTGGCTTTCAAAGTCCCACAAAGGGAAATATAAAACTACTATCAAAGAATTATTCTTCATCCTTTTCGTCTTCCATTAGGAATAACATTTGTACGCTAAAATAAACAAGTACAGTACAGTATTAAAGACATAAAAGATAAACATATAAAATAAACAACACATCAGAGAAGTCATCTTGACTGACTAGTCAAATTTAGGTTAACAGTACCAGCTTCCTCATTTGAGGGTAACGACCGTCGACTTAGTAGATCAGCAAGGTCATTGTCCTTGCCATGAACCTGTTGGGCAGTGAATTTGAAAAGATTCAGGTAAAGTGCCCACCTTTTCAGGCGAGGATTTAGCTTGTCTGCAGTCTGTAAATATAGGAGAGGTCGGTGGTCGGTTCTCAGTGTAAAATGTTGGCCATACAGATGGACTTCAAATTTCTTTATGGCCCAATATGCAGCTAGAGCTTCCTTCTCCACAGTAGAGTAATTTCGCTCTGCAGGGCGAAGCCTGCGGCTTGCATATCGCACTGGAGCTACTTCTGCTGAGTTGTCTGATCGGGCTTGCAAGAGCACGGCACCCAGGCCTTCGTCTGAGGCATTGGTCTGCAAGATAAATGGAAAATCAGGGTTCACTAGTTGTAATACTGGCTCACCCGCCAATGCTTCTCGGAGCTTGAAAAATGCTCTCTTCGCTTCATCTGTCCATTGGACAGGGGAGGTTTTACTTTGCTTCGAGGAGGTCATTTGCTGCAAAGGGGCAGCGATAGTATTAAAGTATGGAATGAACCGTTGGTAGTAGCCGACACTACCCAGGAATGATCTCAGTTGAGTGACAGTGGCAGGTTTCTCCATATCCTTAATAGCTTGTACCCTGTCATGTAAAGGGGACATAACTCCTTCTCCAACCACGTGGCCGAGATACTGCAATTGTGTGAAACCAATCTCACATGTGGAAGGCTTTAAATGAAGTCCATGCTGGTTCAGACGAGTGAGAACTCTGCGGAGAGTCTCGAGGTGCGATGACCAATCCTGAGAATTCACCAGGATGTCGTCTATAAAGCATGAAACATTGTCGAGATCCTGTAGTACTATCCTCACGAGTCTGTTGAAGCAGCCAGGGGCATTTACCATACCAAAAGGCATGACCCTGAACTGGTATAGACCATATCTTGTAGAAAAAGCTGTAAGAGGCTTGGTAGTCTCGCTCAACGGGACTTGCCAAAATCCACTGGCCAGATCCAACTTGGACAGGTAACGGGCTTGAGAGAGCAACGAGAAAATATGCTCGGCGTCAGCAATGGGCTCTCCATCAGAGATGGTACGGGAGTTAAGCTTACGACAGTCAAGGCAGAATCTGTGACTGCCATCTCGCTTACTCACTGCCAGTAACGGCGAACCCCAAGGCGAAATGCTCTTTTCAACTATTCCGAGGCGGACCCAAGTGTCAAGATCTTCCTTCGGCCGTAAGGTCAGCTGGTGGGGAAGACCATAGGAATGCCGAAATGGCTCTGGGTCAGTCAATCTGACATGATGCTCAAGGGTAGTGGTAATGCCTGGGAGGTCGTTGAAGACGTTCTCATAGTCCTCTAATAGCTTGTTCAGCTGTTCCCGTTGACTCGGTTGCAGTCTGGAGTTAATAATGCAATTACTCACACTTTCTTTTCGGTGTGTGGGAATGGCAGGATCCTTACCATCATCAAAAGCTAAGCTTATGTCTTCAATTGTAAGGGCGGTGGCTGTGGCCAGAGGGGCTTCTCCCGAAAACTCCACTCCCGTAAGTCTGTCTCCACTGCAAGGGTGGAGTATTCCAATATAGGAAGTAAGGGGTGGCTATAATGGAGCACCTCTGTTGCTGCAGCCTCGGAGGTTCTGTTGATGCTGGGGGCATCTATAGGGGTTGCTGAGAGTGCCAGCGCAGGATCCCTGTGGGCCTCCGGGTCCTCACAATAAAGCTTCAGCTGGTTAATGTGGTATTTTCGGTTATTGCCATCAACATTTAGCACATAATTGTCAGGGGTCACCCTGACAATTATGTGTACCACAGTGTATGGTCCTTTCCAGCGTAGCATTAGCTTGCGGGTATCTGTTGGAAGAAGTAACAGAGCTCGATCTCCGGGTGTCAGGGCACGACGCCGCGCACGCTTGTCAAAGAGGAGCTTGGCAGTTTGCTGGTGACCCTTAAAGGCTAATTGTGCAGTTTTCCAAGCCTTTTTGAGGTGAGACGAAAACTTCAAAATATACTCCTGGACGTCCCTATCATCATCTTCGATTGTAGGTGAATCCCAACATTCTGCCAAGAATTCTACTGGGCCTCTGACCTTATGACCATAAATCAGCTCGAAAGGCGAGTATCCAGTACTGTCGTGGGGCGTGTCTCTGAAGGAGAAAAGTGCAGCAGGGACGTACTTGTTCCACTGCCTAGGTATATCTATCACTAGCTTGCGCAAACATCGCTTCAATGTCCCGTTATAGCGTTCGCATGCTCCATTTGATTGGGCATGATAGACACTCGTACGAATATGCTTCACTTCTAAAATGTTATAGAAAGCCTCAAAGTGCCTACTTGTAAACTGACTTCCATTGTCAGAAGTGGCCTGCTCAGGAAAGCCAACCCTGTAGCAGATTTCAAATAGGGCATGAGCGACTGCTTCAGTTGTGATAGAAGACAGTGGCACTGCATCTGGGTACCTTGTTGCCAGGTCAACATATACCAGGAGGAAATGTTCCCCGTGGACGAAGCTGGATTAATAGGACCTAATATGTCAATAGCGACCTTGGAAAATGGCTCCATTGAGAGCTTAGTTATCCCCATGGGAACTTTCGGTACCGGTGCCGTTGAGGTGGATTGACAGACAGGGCAGGAGCCTACATATCTGTCTACCTCGGTGTACATGTTTGGCCATGCAAAAGCCTTCTGAAGGACGTGCCAAGTTTTTGCTTTGCCTCTGTGTCCACTCAGAGGTAAATGGTGTGCCACATACATAGCCTGGCGGAGCAACGAAGCGGGCACCACCAACTGTTTAAAGGTGTGGCCATCTTTAGTCACATGCCTACGAAGTACTCCATCTTCAAGGACGTAAGTGATCTGGCCTCCTCCTCTCACCGTGAAGGTCCTTCTCTCGGTGGCTTGCTGCATCCAGCGTTTGAGGCTGGGGCAGTCTTGCTGCAATTTGGCAAAGTCTGGCCGGGACTTCAATGGCTCTAGAGGTGCATCATCTGGTAAAGGAGGGGTAAACTCTCCGTGTTCCACATTACGTTTACTAACTGCGGCGGACTCAACGGAGTCAGTCGGAGAATCGTCCATATTCTTGGCATCGAGGCCAGGAGTTGCTGCTGAAATGGCTTCATGTGACTTCCCCTGAGGGAAGTTATAACGAGAAATGTCCTTATGGTAGAGGTCGGCCTGGAAAGTAGGAACTAGGTTTAGTGCACGACCTATCAAGACAGGGTACATAAGCCCAATCATTGCCACAGCTGGGGCTTATCCCTTGTAGTATTTGCAATCCAGGTTAATGACACAGCAGCGTCGTATTTGGGGTGTTCCTTCAGCAACCCGCACACGAACGACTTTGCTGGTAAAATCTTCATCCCTGACGAATCTCTCGTCAACAAGTATGCCATTGGCCCCTGTGTCAAGGGCTATCTCAGCTTCCACACCATTTATGGTTTCTAGGCATTTTGGGATCATTTCCAGATCATCATGTTCGATGAATTCCACATTGGCAAGTTTGTGTGGTGGTTCCTCGGCGTTATCCTCATTGGCCCTTTCTGGCCCTGTTTCCACAACATGGGCTGAGTGAGTGGCCAGACAGCTATGTGGGCCGCCGCTGTGTGAGGGAGCGTGGTGGCTCTTAGAGTTTGGCTGAAAACCCTGGGAAGGTGGAGCAGAGTAATGGCCTTTGCCTCTGAACTGCTGAGGCTTAGGTCTTACCTGGTCATCCTTCTTGAGTGTGGGTGCATGGCCGTAATAAGGCTTAGGAGTGTGAGGAGGAGGAGCTGGACAATTGAAGTTCTGCGAGGGGCTCTTGTGCTTCCCGTTCCTGTAATCTCTATTTCCGGATAAAGGACTACTGTCTGGGATTCCCGCTCGAAGCCGAGCAAGCACAAGCTCATGTTCACGTTGTGCTTGTGCCTCCTCAAGTTGTGCTTGTGCCTCATCACGTTGTGCTTGTGCCTCATCACTTGCTCTCTTCTCCAGCTTATCTTGGCGCTCAACCATCTTCTCATGAGCCCATTCGAAGAGCTTCTGTCTTGGGGAAAAACCGTATCTCTCACCCCTAGCAATCATTATGTCCAGGTAACGCTCCTCATCAAATGTTTTGACGGTTTCCATGTTTGTTTCATAAACAGTCAATAACGAAGTGCCAAAACAACCACAAAAAAAAAACAAATCTCTACAATAGAGTAGTAGAAAAGAAAAATGAAAGAACCACACAACACCAAGGAGAGAAAGAAAAAAAATTCAACATCACACTTCAAACTTAAACATAAAAGTGATCTCAAAACCTCACCATAAAAGTGACTCTAAATACAATCAAGTGCAACAGCAGTAAAATGTTGCAAAACAGTGCATGAAACACTGGCAATACAGAATGGCAGTCGTGCCTGCTTAACAGCAATACGTGGCAGTACCTGCAGTTATGGTGCAAATGAAAGGAATGAGCAACACAATCAAGTGCAACAGCAACAAAATGTTGCAAAACAGTGCATGAAACACTGGTAATACAGAATGGCAGTCGTGCCTGCTTAACAGCAATATGTGGCAGTACCTGCGGTAATCGTGCAAATGAAAGGAATGAGCAACACAATCAAGTGCAACAGCAACAAAATGTTGCAAAACAGTGCATGAAACATTGGTAATACAGAATGGCAGTCGTGCCTGCTTAACAGCAATATGTGGCAGTACCTGCGGTTATTGTGCAAATGAAAGGAATGAGCAACACAATCAAGTGCAACAGCAACAAAATGTTGCAAAACATTGCATGAAACACTGGTAATACAGAATGGCAGTCGTGCCTGCTTAACAGCAATACGCGGCAGTACCTGCAGTTATGGTGCAAATGAAAGGAATGAGCAACAACGAATTTTACCGACTAGCACCCAGTGCCTGAGAGTACTAACAAGTACAGTATAGCGGTCATGCCCACGTATGAGCGCGTATATGGCAGTACCCACAGATAAAATGGCATAAGTAATACGAACAAGTACAGTATAGCGGTCGTGCCTGCGTATGAGCGCGTATATGGCAGTACCCACAAATAAAATGTCGTAAGTAAAATTCTGGAGTGTTACCAAAAATGCACAGATCCTATGCAAAATACACCAACGATAAGCTAACAGCTTACTAGGCAGCCAGATTACACATTTCTACTAGTAATGAGAAAATTTATTTTCAAGTGACAACTCAGACACATGAAAGGCTTAGCCTAGGCTCGATAAATGACACCAAAGTTTTTCTTCCCAATCTATGAGCAGTCAATGCTTGAATATAAAACACAATTATGAGCAAAATACTTAATATGCTTTCTCCCAATTCCTAAATCCCAAGGAAATATAAACAATTCCTAACATGTATCACCCTTTAACGGATATATAAAACACGTATGCTTTAAAACTCAATCTTATCACGCAAATAAATGAAATTTTAAATAACACGTCTTCTCGTCATGCAAAATTTCTAAAGTCTGTTACCACATAATCTCACGTAGATTTTATGAAATATTGTTTACCACATGGGAAACAAGAAAATATTAGTTACCATAATTAATATTGATAATAAAGAAAAATTTCTTATCCGCAATGTCTCTAGCGCGAAAATTTTCATGTGCAGCCTAAGATTCATTCATTTCAATAATTGAGCCAATGGTAATTGGGTTTCATGTGCAATATTAAAAAGCAAAATAAAAATAAAGTTATAAAATCAGTCTGTCTGTTCGGGTCCCTGTTTGGGCGCCAATCTTGTTGAGGGTTGGGGATGGTAGAGTGTTGTTAAGATGCTGTTTTTACTAAGGGGACTCAAAGTACCGAGCTCGGTTAAGAGCTCACAAACAGACAGGACAGATATTTGTACTTGAACACCCCATCTCTATTACCATTAGTCGGTTAAATGAAACTCAGAATTCAACTTTCTTTTAATTTTGGAAATGCAATGACATTTAAAGAATTGAATTAAATTTCTCAAATTAAATTTTATGAAATGCTGCCTCGAATCCCGGAGGTGGTGAGTACGATTTCGTTTCCCGGCATCACGGACGTATGCCAAGACTTTGGCCTGAACTCGACGATTACCTCTGTCACACAGGCAGAGTAGAATACAGGACACTGCAATTTCAGAAACAGAAATGACACACTGTTTATAATGGGAAACTGAAGGCATGAGCACACATATAATGAGTTTCCAATGTCATTCTACTGGATGAAAATATATTGGTTATTCACAGCTAACCAGAAATATTTATGCTACCAATATAGCATACAAAACCATTAATTCTTTACTGGTATTTAAGGAAAGCAATATATTCACAATAAATGAAGAATAAGCAAGACAAATACAGTACTGTATGTATTCCTTAAATTGTGGGCAACCACAAAAGTTGCAATGCTTATTACTGATTTACAATTAATATGGTAAAACACTCTATTTAGGATAAAGGAAGAATCTACGAGATACATACAGTATTCATTCACTTTTGGTTATCAAGAACTTTGCAATGAAAAAAAAGGGTGCAAAACCACCTTTGGAGGTATTTGCAACTTATAACTCAAAACACTTTATCCCCAACATATGAAGAATTAGCAAGATAAATACAGTATGCATTCATTAAATTGTGGTTAACAGGAAATATTTGCAAAGCCAACAGGGTAAAATTACCTTTTAATTATTTGCAGTATATAGCATAAAACCCTTTAGCTAAATGATGAATTATTTGCAATTTATATAGCAAATAGCTTTATTGACGAGTTTTTGACGTAAAACACTTTATTTATGATGATAGGAAGAGGTGAAATGAAATTAGAATTTATTAGGAAAAGAGATAGATTTTTATGGGCTCAAAACCAGTCTTCAGAGGATGAGATTTTCGTTTATCACATTCAATGAAAAGAAACTTCTTAGCAATGTAAATCAGCTGTAATTTACAGGTTAAGGAATTAACTTTGGCATGTGAGATTCCAGTTTGGTAATCAACAAAATTTCATGTGTATGGGAATGGAATCTGAGAATAAAAATCCGTAGGATTTAGCTAGTAACGAATGTAGCTAATTCTCGAAAATAAACCAATTTGCTTGACCCACGAGCTTTACCATACACTATCCCTCACCTTGTTGTGGCAGATGAATTCCTGTGAAGATGCCACTTAAATAAGGTTTGAAATAAACTTAGACTGCTCAGGCGAGATGTTGCCTCTTCGAAGTTTGAGCGCCAAAGGAGGACGTCTCATTGTCTCTCCTGGTGAGTTCATCTGTAGGTTACATTTCTAGAGCAGTAACTGGCTCTGATATCATTTAAGGACTATTTTAGTAGTGGTCCCTGGCAGGCATTTATAGCAGAGATGCAAGGGAGAGACAGTATTTTTAGGTGCAACAAGTGGAAGCAAATAAAATAAAACAAGAATAATAATGAAAAGTTAGGTTACTGGTAAACAATCTCCAGAATGTTCTTGGCTCGTAGCAGACGGAAAATAGGAGCAGCCTTTATATCGGGACTATACTTCTACACGTACAAGAAGAGTAAATAAGGTATATTTAAAATTGGCTATAAGCTAAAATATAAATTGCAAATAATCATAATCTGCAAAAGTCAAGAAGTGGGAATTAATTTTTGTAGTTAGAAAATAACAGTTAAGTTACTAAATTAATTAATAAGGCATCTAACAGCCTCTGGTGACTTTGAGCGAAACACTCTGTCACAGCCGGTATTAAAGGAAACAGTTTATTCACAATAAATGAAGAATAAGCAAGACAAATACAGTAATGTATGTACTCCTTAAATTGTGGCCAACCACAAAAGTTGCAGTGCTTATTAATGATATGGAATTTATATGGTAAAACACTCTATTTATGATATAGGAAGAATCTACAAGATAAATACAGTATTCATTCACTTTTGGTTATCTAGAACTATTTGCAATGAAAAAAGGGGAAAAACCACCTTTCAAAGTATTTACAACTTATAACTCTAAGCACTTTATCCCCAATATATGAAGAATGAGCAAGATAAATACAGTATGAATTCATTCAATTGTGGTTAACAGGAAATATTTGCAAAGCCAACAGGGTAAAATTACCTTTTAATTATTTGCAGTTTACAGGATAAAACACTTCAGTTAAATGATTAATTACTTGCAATTTATATAGCAAATCACTTTATTCACGAGTTTTTGATGCAAAACACTTTATTTACGATGATAGAAAGGGGTAAAATGAAATTAGAATTTGTTAGGAGAAGAGATAGATTTTTACGGGCTCATAACCAATCTTCTGAGGATGAGATTTTCATTTATCACATTCAATGAAAGAAACTTCTTAACAATGTATATCAGCTGTAATTTCCAGGTTAAGGAATTAACTTTGGCAAGTGAGATTCCAGTTAGGTAATCTACAAAAGTTCGTTTGTAATGTAATGGTATCTGAGAAAATTTTCCTAGAATTTGACCAGTAACAAATGTAACTAGTTCTCGAAATCCCAATTTGCTTGCCCAACGAGCTTTACTATACACTATCCCTCACCTTGTTTGTGCCAGATGAATTCCTGTGAAGATGCCACTTAAATAAGGTTTGAAATAAACTTAGACTGCTCAGGCGAGATGTTGCCTCTTCGAAGTTTGAGCGCCAAAGGAGGACGTCTCATTGTCCCTCCTGGTGAGTTCATCTGTAGGTTACATTTCTAGAGCAGTAACTGGCTCTGATATCATTTAAAGACTATTTTAGTAGTGGTCCCTGGCAGGCATTTATAGCAGAGATGCAAGGGAGAGACAGTATTTTTAGGTGCAACAAGTGGAAGCAAATAAAATAAAACAAGAATAATAATGAAAAGTTAGGTTACTGGTAAACAATCTCCAGAATGTTCTTGGCTCGTAGCAGACGGAAAATAGGAGCAGCCTTTATATCGGGACTATACTTCTACACGTACAAGAAGAGTAAATAAGGTATATTTAAAATTGGCTATAAGCTAAAATATAAATTGCAAATAATCATAATCTGCAAAAGTCAAGAAGTGGGAATTAATTTTTGTAGTTAGAAAATAACAGTTAAGTTACTAAATTAATTAATAAGGCATCTAACAGCCTCTGGTGACTTTGAGCGAAACACTCTGTCACAGCCGGTATTAAAGGAAACAGTTTATTCACAATAAATGAAGAATAAGCAAGACAAATACAGTAATGTATGTACTCCTTAAATTGTGGCCAACCACAAAAGTTGCAGTGCTTATTAATGATATGGAATTTATATAGTAAAACACTCTATTTATGATATAGGAAGAATCTACAAGATAAATACAGTATTCATTCACTTTTGGTTATCTAGAACTATTTGCAATGAAAAAAGGGGCAAAACCACCTTTCAAAGTATTTACAACTTATAACTCTAAGCACTTTATCCCCAATATATGAAGAATGAGCAAGATAAATACAGTATGAATTCATTCAATTGTGGTTAACAGGAAATATTTGCAAAGCCAACAGGGTAAAATTACCTTTTAATTATTTGCAGTTTACAGGATAAAACACTTCAGTTAAATGATTAATTACTTGCAATTTATATAGCAAATCACTTTATTCACGAGTTTTTGATGCAAAACACTTTATTTACGATGATAGAAAGGGGTAAAATGAAATTAGAATTTGTTAGGAGAAGAGATAGATTTTTACGGGCTCATAACCAATCTTCTGAGGATGAGATTTTCATTTATCACATTCAATGAAAGAAACTTCTTAACAATGTATATCAGCTGTAATTTCCAGGTTAAGGAATTAACTTTGGCAAGTGAGATTCCAGTTAGGTAATCTACAAAAGTTCGTTTGTAATGTAATGGTATCTGAGAAAATTTTCCTAGAATTTGACCAGTAACGAATGTAACTAGTTCTCGAAATCCCAATTTGCTTGCCCAACGAGCTTTACTATACACTATCCCTCACCTTGTTTGTGCCAGATGAATTCCTCTGAAGATGCCATGTAAATAATGTTTGAAATAAGCTTGACTGTTGAGGTGATATCTTGCCTCTGGGATGTTTGGCCGCCAAATGAGGACGCTTCAATATCCCTCCTGGTGACGTCATCTGTAGGATATATTTCCAGAGCAGTAACTGGCTCTTATATCATTTATGGGCTACTTTAGT
This sequence comes from Halocaridina rubra, assembly GCA_037179515.1. Lineage (NCBI taxonomy): Eukaryota > Metazoa > Arthropoda > Malacostraca > Decapoda > Atyidae > Halocaridina > Halocaridina rubra. The sequence continues at coordinate 57,068 of JAXCGZ010023171.1, forward strand.
GGTGGTCCCTGGCAGGCAATTATGGCAGAGATGCAAGGGAGAGACAGTATTTTTGGTGCAACAAGTGGAAGCAAATAAAATAAGATGAGAATAATCATGTAGAATTAAGTTACTGGTAAACAAACTCTAGAATGTTATTTGCGTTGTTGGAGATGGAACTTAGCTATTCAAATAATAAAGAAGCTACTGAAATGTATCTAGACAAGCTAATAACATAACAGCAAGGTCAAATTTATAACAAAATGATCAACATGAACAATTTTTATAATATAAAAATATTATTAGTGAGAGCTATTTTATCATTAGAAAATTTGAAAAGAAAATGTATCTGATAGGCTCGCTGAAGAAAGGGAACGGTCAGATAACAGATCTATCTATCTATCTATGAGATTAAAGCCAACATTATGTTGGCACAGGCCCTTGTCCAATGGATGGCTTGTAGGTGGTTGCTTGAGTTCTTTTTCTGTGTTTGCTTTACCTTTTTATCACCTTGGAGATTCGAAGGCCTTCAAGGTGTTAAGATGAAAGTCCAGGCTGTTGAATATTTTCTGGACTATTTGATCACCGTCTTCTTGAGCATTGGGATGTTGTATATTGATGTCCAAGTTCATTCCAAGTCTAAAGGTGTTTGTTTTTGGACATTCTAGAAGGTAGTTTAGCAAGGTTTTATCTGTTATTTTGCTACAGTGTTTGCACTCCCTTGCAAGATTTTCAATTACTTCCCATTTATTTTCCCTTGATGTTCTCTTTTGAGGGTGAGCCGACCTTCCCTTGTGGCCCGCAGGTGGGGTGAGATTTTGTTGATTGGAGGTGGTATTTGCTCTTGAGGGCGATCGGACTTTCCTATTTTGGCCCGTAGGGGAGGTTGTGCAAAACTGTAAAGATAGTGGAAAACATAAGTGTTCAGTTGAGGATTATTAGTTTACATGAAACAATTTTAATGAATTCCTGTTTTGGTGGTGAGAGAGAGTTATTACATGGTTATCTTGGTGGAGGGTATTGAATGATGATATTTAGTAGACTGTTCATGTGGTTGTTAGTTGCTAGTCTGATTATGGAGCTAGCAACATAAAGGGCATATGGATCTTCACTGGATGTTGCAAGGGCACCAGTATTTCGTCGAATTCCTGAAAAGGATTCACATTCGAGAATGTAGTGGAGCAGTGGATGTGGTGAGGCTACCTGGCAGAAGGTGCATTCCCTGATGATATCATTCACTATTTGCCAGGTGCACTAGTACCCAAGTCTCAAACGGTACACATTGACCGCTGTGCTTCGTCGAAGGTTCTTAGGCAGGGTGATTCGCTGAAGATCAGTGGTGGCTTTGTACCACAAGGTGGAGGGGAAGCCAATGTCTGTGCACAGGTTGTGTTTAGTTATTAAGACGTTAAGGAGTGACTTGGTGGTTTATTTTTTTTTCTGTTGAATCCCAGGAGGCAGAGATATTTGGATTTCTGCTCTGAGAGTGGCTTGTTTGGCGGCTTGATTGACTTCCTCATTGCCCTTGATGCCGACATGGCTGGGAATCCAGGCAAGAGTGATGGCTTTTCCAAGGCTGGTTGTCCTGTGGTAGTGGTTGAGGATGGTGGTGATGATACGTACATTGTCTCTGAGGAGAGGCTTCTTGATGGCCTGTAAGGCGCCTTTAGAGTCCGAGAGAATTAGGGCATGGTCATATCCTTGCTGGATGAAGAAGTCGAGGGCATTAGCTATGGCAACAAGCTCAGTCTGGAGCGATGAGCAGGAGTTTGACAGTCTCCAGGATAGAACGTCGTTTCCAGTGGTGAAGGCGGCGGCTGAGGCTCCAGTTTCTAGATTTACTGAACCGTCAGTGTAGAAGACTTGAGAGTTTGGCCTGCTCCAGCTCTGAATTTTGTCCTTGTATATGTTTTTAAGGACAAGCGGGTTTACCAAGCTTTTGGGGTTGTCAGGGAGCTCGATCTTTATGTCGAGTGGTTGGTTATTCCATGGGGGTGGGCATCGGTATTCAGGAAGCAGAGTGTCCTGTATCTTGGCTAGGATGCTCTCCCTGACTGGCAGTGCTTGCAGGCTAGCGCAGACCTTGGCTGCCCAGGTTCAAGAATGTTGGTCAGGTTGGCGATTGAGGGCTAGATGGAGATTTGTGCCAGCGAGGCATTTATGTTGGGCAGTGGTGGTTTTGGCCACAAAGAGGGTCAGTCTTTGCTGAGCTCTGAGTTTGAGTGGCATGAGTCCTGATTCCATCTGGATGTTTTCTCTCTTACTCCACATAGAGGCTCCTAGCATGGTACGCATGGTGTTGTTTTGAATGACTTTTATCTTGTCCCACTGTTGTTCTTTTACTAGCCAGAGTGTGGTACAAG
>JAXCGZ010023172.1:0-7500 GCA_037179515.1 Halocaridina rubra
ATAAACTTATAAGCACTGTCAACAAACACAGTAAGAATGAGTGCCTCGTAGCATCTCACGACGGCAACTAACTTTATAAGCACTGTCAACAAACACAGTAAGAATGAGTGCCTCGTAGCATCTCACGACGGCAACTAACTTTATAAGCACTGTCAACAAACACAGTAAGAATGAGTGCCTCGTAGCATCTCACGACGGCAACTAACTATTTGTAAGAAAGTCCCACAAACTCCTCTAGTTTGTCGGGGTCCTTGGTACTAGGACTAAGTTGACTTATGACTTGCTTACAACAGTTCTTTGTTCAACGAGGCGTTATCAAGGAGGTGAAGGGTTAATGGCTAAAATCCATTAGTGACCTACATTCCTTTCTCCACGCCTTCTACTGCCAGCCTCCCTAATAAACTACACATTATACATACGAATATACGTGTATACATGATAGAACTTAATAAGTATACATGCGAAGTCTAAAAGTATACATTTATGCACTTACGTTACAATAAACGAAACTATATGCAAACTAACACTTACATAATGTACGTAGAAATAAACTGTCTTGAAATATATTCAAGACAATATATATATATATATATATATATATATATATATATATATATATATATATATATATATATATATATATATATATATATATATATAATATATAATACATATATATATATATATATATATATTATATATATATATATATATATATATATATATATATATATATATATGCTTATTTGGTTATTTTTGATCCCGAATGAGATTGAGAGTTGAATTAAATGCGAAAATGAAGCCAAGAGTGAGGTTGGGGAATCTGTAATATGAACATAGTGGCATTCAGATAGAATGCGTTCATTTCTAAGTATATCATATATAAGCTATGAGGTCTGATTCCTTTTAACCTTCTGTGGTGTAATTGGTAGTGCCTTGACTTAGTAATTATAAGTTCTAGGTTGAAGTCCCGGTCGGAATAAAAAATTATTCATGTTTTCACATATGTAATGTGCTTATTTGGTTATGATTCATGATTGCACATATGGTAACTTGCTTATTTTTATTATTGTTGATCCCTAATTAGATTGGGTTTTGAATTAAATGCGAAAACGAAGCCACGAGTGAAGTTGGGAGAAACTGTAATATGAACAAAAAGGCATTCAGATAGAATGTGTTCATTCCTAGAATAGCAGTTAAGCTATAAGGTTGGTTTCTCTTTTAGACCTTTGTGGTGTAGTTGGTAGCGCCTTGGGACAGTAATTATGTCCGAGGTCCGAGTCCCGGTTGGGATAGAAATATGATTCATATATATATATATATATATATATATATATATATATATATATATATATATATATATATATATATATATATATATATGCATATATATATATATATATATATATATATATATATATATATATATATATATATATATATATATAAATATATATATATATATATATATATATATATATATATATATATATATATATATATATATATATATATATATATATATATATATATATAGATATATAAGTATATAAAATATATATATATATATATATATATATATATATATATATATATATATATATATATATATATATATATATATATATATATGTATATATATATATATATATATATATATATATATATATATATATATATATATATATATATATATATATATATATATGTATGTATGTATGCATGTATAAATCATAGGGGCCGGTGTGGTTGGGTCAAGGTAAAAACAACCTTGACTCTTTGTAGGAAGAAAATGCATAGGAAGGCTTCCAAGTCCCTTCTTTTTGCCCCATTAAGTAGACTTTTACGACATGCAAACTTACATACATACATACATACATACATACATACATACATACATACATACATACATACATACATACATACATGTAGGGAAATATTGTTGAGAAAAAAAAGTCTAAAAGACCTTCAAGAATTCAAAGAAGTGTTCATTAGACAATACAGAACACAGGAAGAGATGGGAAAGATCAAAAACTTGTTGCAAGAGGCAAGAAGGTTAAATGATGAAAGAAATGAAGAACAGAAGAAAAAATAATATTACAGAGTTCTCCCAGACAAAGGGGAGATAAAGAAGATAATGACAGAATATCAGGGGATGGGGCCTCATTAAGATTGTTATACACAAATGCTGATGGCTTAGCTGGTAAGGCAGTAGAATTAAAAGATAGGATTCACAACAGTAAGGCAGATATAGTAGCAATTACAGAGACTAAGTTGAGTGAGGACATAAACAGTGTCACAGTTTTTCCTAAGGGCTTCAGAATACTAAGGGTTGAAAGATCTGAGAGGACTGGTGGAGGGATAGCACTGCTCATAAGTGAAAGGATTCAAGTTGAAGAAATAAACTTGGCTATAGAAAGTGAGTTCAAGGAATTTCTTGTTGCTCGCATAAATACTGGGTCAGAGAGCATTATAATAACTGTTGTATACAACCCACCAAGGAACCAAAATAGGCTTGAAGTTTATGAGGAAAGTCATATAGGTACTATTGAAGTCATAAACTCAGTTGTTAACATGGCATGGGGAAAAAAATGTAGGATTTTGATTATGAGAGACTTTAATCATAAAGAGATAGATTGGATAAATCTTGACCCACACAGTGGTGAGGAATCATTTGGGGCAAGATTCCTAGATTGCGTACAAGGGAATTTCCTACACCAACATGTAATGGAACCAACAAGGGCCAGGGGTGGGGATGAGCCATCACTACTTGATCTAGTGTTCACAGATAATGTGTTGGATATTGAAAATATTGAGTATGAATCACCAATTGGAAAGAGTGACCACTGTGTGTTGTTGATGAAGTATATCATTGAAGATATTCTTCCTGAGAGTAGAGGCACTGAGGACATGAGGAGGAACTATCCGAAAGGAGATTACATCAAAATGAATGAACTTTTTGCAGTTATTGACTGGAGAACCTTATTTTACAACAAATCTGTACAAGAAATGTATGACATCTTTTGTGAGAAATATGGGAAGATAGTAGATTGCTGCATACCTGTCACCAAAGTAGGTGTAATTCATGCCAGAGAGAAATGGTTCGATAATGGGTGTAAAAGAGCTAAGGAGTGGAGAGACAAATGCTGGAAAAGGTATAGGAGGAGAAAAAACATAAATGCCTGGCAAACCTACAAAAGAGCAAGAAATGACTACCTAAGTAAAAGGAGAGAGGCAGAGAGAGACTATGAGAGGGACATCACCAGGAAGGCTAAAGAAAATCCCAAGCTTTTCCACAGCTTTATCAGAGGAAAACTGAAGGTAAAAGAACAGGTTTTAAGGCTAAAGAGAGCAGATGGAAGCATCACTGAGACGGATGAAGAGATCTGCAAAGAATTGAACAAGGAGTTTCAGTCAGTATTTACAGTAGAAAATACCCCACCCCCTCAGATTGCAGTGATAGAAGCTCAAGGGCCGGTATTAGAGAACATCAACCTTACAGCCACAGAGGTATGCAAAGCGCTGATGGATTTAGATGTTCATAAAGCTATAGGTCCTGATGACATATCCCCTCATGTGCTTAAAAAATGCGCAAACACAATATCAGTGGCACTAAGTATCATATTTAAGGAGTCACTGGAGTCGGGGGAGATTCCAAGATGCTGGAAACAAGCAAATGTGATACCTAGCTTCAAAAGGGGAAGGAGGGATACGGCTCTGAACTATAGACCAGTTTCCTTGACCAGCATAGTTTGCAAAGTTATGGAGAAACTACTAAGGAAACATATCTCTCTTCACTTGGAATCCTTCAACTTTTTGTCAGTGAGGCAACATGGCTTCAGAGAAGGTAGATCAACAGTAACAAACTTATTAGAATTTTATGATGAGGTAAACCAAAGCTTACAGGAAAGAGAGGGCTGGGCAGATTGCATATTCCTAGACTTCCAGAAAGCGTTTGACACTGTTCCACATGGGAGACTTATTAGGAAGCTGCAATCAATGGCTAGAATAGGTGGAAATGTTTTGGAATGGATAAAAACTTACTTAGAAGGAAAGGAACAGAGGGTTAGAGTAAGACACTCAGTGTCTGAATGGAGAAGAGTTAGTAGTGGAGTTCCACAGGGTTCAGTTTTAGGGCCACTTTTGTTCCTTGTATATGTAAATGACCTACCAGAGTCTGTAAATTTATTCTTGAATATGTTTGCAGATGATGCAAAGATTGTAAAGAAAGTAAAAAACGAGAACAATGGTAGAGAACTTCAGGAGGATCTAAATAATCTGCATGAGTGGTCAGAAAAGTGGCTAATGAAATTCAATACTTCAAAATGTAAGGTAATGAGAATGGGTACAAGTGCAAGAAGGCCCAAGCTTGACTACTCGGTGGCTGGAGTACAACTTCAAGAGACAGAAAATGAGAGAGATCTAGGAGTAAACATACTGGCAGATTTGTCTCCAGAAATACATATAAATGGCATAGTAAGGGCAGCATATGCATTCTTATCAAATGTAAGGGTAGCCTTCAGGCACATGGACAAGGAAATGTTCAGAAATATTTATGTAACCTATGTGAGGCCAAAACTCGAATATGCAGCCCCCTTTTGGAATCCGCACTTGAAAAAGCACATAGCTAAGCTTGAAAAAGTTCAAAGACATGCCACGAAACTGGTGCCAGAAATACGCAATCTCAGTTATGATGAGAGGCTGAGGGAATTAGACTTACCATCACTCGAAGCTGGAAGAGTGAGGGGGGATATGGTGACAGTCTTTAAATTCCTTCATGGTTATGATAGAGTGGATAGGGATCGATATATTGATATGGCTGGCTCTAGAACTAGAGGCCATAGTTTGAAGCTTCGTAAGAAAACTTGTTTGCAGGATGTAAGGAAATTTTTTTTCAGTGTAAGAATAGTTGATAATTGGAATTGGCTAAGCGAGGAGGTAGTTAATGCTATCGCAATCCATAGTTTTAAGGACAGGTATGATAAGTATCACTAAGTCTAAAATGGAACCGATGAGGAGACGGGAAGATACGAGCTTTGGGCTCTTTCCCGTAAGCACAATTAGGTAATCACAATTAGGTAATCACACACACACACACACACACACACACACACACACACACACACACACACACACACACACACACACACACACACACAACTCGAATATGCAGCCCCCTTTTGGAATCCGCACTTGAAAAAGCACATAGCTAAGCTTGAAAAAGTTCAAAGACATGCCACGAAACTGGTGCCAGAAATACGCAATCTCGGTTATGATGAGAGGCTGAGGGAATTAGACTTGCCATCACTCGAAGCTAGAAGAGTAAGGGGGGATATGGTGACAGTCTTTAAATTCCTTCATGGTTATGATAGAGTGGATAGGGATCGATATTTCGATATGGCTGGCTCTAGAACTAGAGGTCATAGTTTGAAGCTTCGTAAGAAAACTTGTTTGCAGGATGTAAGGAAATACTTTTTCAGTGTAAGAGTAGTTGATAATTGGAATTCGCTAAGCGAGGAGGTAGTTAATGCTATCTCAATCCATAGTTTTAAGGACAGGTATGATAAGTATCACTAAGTCTAAAAATGGAACCGATCAGGAGACGGGAAGATACGAGCTTTGGGCTCTTTCCCGTAAACACAATTAGGTAATCACAATTAGGTAATCACATACACACATACATATATATATATATATATATATATATATATATATATATATATATATATATATATATATATATATATATATATATATATGGCAGGGGAGACTTGAACAAATAAAGATAGAGTTTAGACCTGATAAGGAAGCTTGGAGTATTATGTGGTCTGGAGAATATTGTAAACATTCACCAAATTGATAAATAATCTGGAGAGGGAAAGGCAAAACCAATCAAAGTAACCATTGAGAGAGGGGACACATGTAGCGAAATATTGATGAGAAATATAAGACCAAAAACCTTCAAGAATTCAAAACAGAGCACAAGAAGAGAAGGAAAGGATAAAAGACTTGTTCCAAGATAAAAATAAAAGGTTAAAAGAGGGAAAAATTAATAATAGAAGAATTTGTGTTTGTTTCAGACCACCTCCAGACAAAGGGGAGATAAAGAAGATAATGATAGAAGATCTGGGGATGCAGCCACGTTAAGATTGGTTTTACACAAATGCTGATGGGGCAGCTGGTAAGGCAGTAAAATTAAAGGATACGATGCACAACAGTAAGACAGATATAGTAGAAGTTGCAGAGACTAAGTTAAGTGAGGATATAAACAGTCACAGTTTTTCCTAAGGGCTTCAGTATAATAAGGGTTGAAAGATCTAAGAGGACTGGTGAAAGGAAGCACTGTTCATAAGTGAAAGATTTCAAGTAAAAAAATAAACTTTGCCATAGAAAGTAAGTTCAAGGAATTTCTTGTTGCTCGCATAATACCAAGCAGAGAGCATTACAATAACTCTTGTATACAACTCACCAAGAAACCAACATAGGCTAGAAGTTTATAAGGAAAGTCATATAGACACTATCGGAGTCATAAACTCAGTTGTTTAAATTGCACGTAAGAGGAGATGTAAGATTTTTTATTATGGGAGATTTTAATCATAGATAGATTGGATAAATCTTGACCCACACAGTGGTGAAGACTCATTCGGGGCAAGTTTCCTAGACTATGTACAAGGGAATTGCCTACACCAACATGTACTGGAACCAACGAGGGCCAGGGGAGGGGATGAGCCATTGCTACTTGATCTAGTATTCACAGATAACGTGCTTGAAAAAATTGAGTATGAGCCACCAGTTGGAAAGAGTGACTACTGTGTGTTGTTGACGGAGTATATCATCGAAGTTATTCTGCCTGAAACTAGAGGCGCTGAGAAGGACACAAGGAGGAACTATCCAAAAGGAGATTACATCAATATTATTGAGGTTTTTGCAGTTATTTACCGGAGGGTCTTATTTAACAACAAATCTACATACAAAATGTACGGTACGATATCTTTTGTATGGTAGATTGCTGCATACCTTGCTCCAAAATAGTAGTTATTCATGCCAGAGAAAAAGTTTCAATAAAGAGTATATGACAGCAAAGAAGTGGAGAGACACATGCTGGAAAATTTGCAGGAGGAGAAAAAGCATAAGTGCCTAGCAGACTTATAAAAGAGCAAAAAATGATTGCCTAAGTAAAAGAAGAGAGGCAGAAAAAGACTATGAAAGGAATATATCCAGGAAGGCTAAAGAAAATCCCACATTTTTTCACAGCTTTATTATAGGTAAACTAAAGGTAAAAGAACAGGTTTTAAAGCTAAAGTGAGCGGATGGAAGCATCACTGAGACAGATGAAGAAATCTGCAAAGAATTGAACAAGGAGTTTCAGTCAGTATTTACAGCAGAAAATACCAAACCCCCTCAGACTGCAGAGATAGGAGCTCATGGGAAGGCAATACAGAACATCATCTTTTCAGCCACAGAGGTATGTAAATCACTGATGGAGTTAGATGTCCATAA